>VXBU01002483.1:111796-217840 GCA_013400315.1 Bombycilla garrulus
TCTTCTTGGTGATGTTGGCACTTTTGGATTGGTTTGTCAGAGAGCTGGACAGTGTAATGTAAGGATCATGGATTGGAAATTAATGGTAAACATTGAATACGTAGTTGATAGTATATAAGAATAGAGCTGACCTGGGGCGGGCACATGTGTCTCTGGAAGCTTTGCTCTGTCGACCTCGGCAGGGCAGGGAAATCTACTTTTGATAAGAAACTAATAAACTGCCTTGAGAACAGGAACTAAGGACTCCAGACTACTCCTTCAGCAAGGCGGGTTGGAAAACTGGACTTTTCTGTACACTGTGAGGTCCCCCGGGACAGGGAAGACCATCATATAAATACTTGTGCTAGAAATCATGGCAACATGTGAATCTCCCTCTTTTGACCCATATTTCATTTTCACCACTGTCCTCAGAGTAAAACCTGCAGAGGAGTGCACAGACAGGGCTGCAGAACTGCCTCTGCACCAGGTGGTTGATCTGAGAACTGTTTACTGTAGGGGATTTATAGTCAAAACATTCCTATTCAGCCTGCAGGAAGATTCATTTCCAGAATTTTAAAGCTGATCTTAAAACAAACCACGTGCCTTCTGGTAAGAGAGCTAAGAGGAATGAGGAAATGGCCAGTGATGAGTTGTCACTATTTCCTAATTAATCACAGGCTATTGCAATTTACCTGCTAAAAGATGGGCAGCCCTTTATGCTGGCATTATCCGTGGGGGACTTAATGGTACCTTCCAGGAGTGTAATATCATGTTTCATTTTGTCACTGGCTTTTGAAGTATCAGGTTGAGTAGAATGAAGAAAAAAAGAAAGCAATTTATTTTCTGGTCTAAATAACATCACTGGAAGAACTTAAGTGCCACTGCTTTAAAATCTTCCAGGGGCTCTAATCCTGATGGGTTAGAGCACAATTAAAGATATGCTTCACAATTTATTGAATTTGGGTCTAATTTTTTTGGTTTTTTTTAGGTGTGAATCCATGGATAGTGCTGTCAGTAACACGAACAGCAGCGGGTTGATTACCAGGCTGATACCCTGAGTTAGACTGGAACCCAGGTTCAAGTGAAAAGCATGCTACAGGCCCAAAATACACAGTCATAGACTTGGATAGGCAGCTACATGGATGGACTCTGAGCTCTGCTATGGCACAGGACCTCATGCAGCCCAATCCATCTGCCATGGACGGGAAAGCGTGAATCTCAGTTTACAGTTTGAAGTGTCTTCCTCTGTCTGAGCCTTTGGGAGGTGCCACACTCCAACCTAGGTGGTTGTACCAGCAGCAAAATGTGCCCTCCTGTGTAAAAACCACATAGGAAGCCTGTGGCAAAGTAGGAACCCTGCAGGTCTCCCAAGATACCTTCCAATGCCGTTAGTACAACAGAATTATTTCTTCAGTGAACCTTGCAGTCTGCAGGTTGATTGTTTGTGTTTGAACCTTTCTATGATCAAATCCAAAGACATAAAGTAAATCCACAGTGTGTTTAAGAAAAGGACTTGGATCGTGGACGGCTTTCTCCTTTCATTTGCATTTGTAATATGCAGGGTACTTAGCCCTTCATAAAATTAATTTAGATAAAACTCAACACTTTATGAATAAGAACCTTCTCAGCACACAGCTTAGCAGTAAAGACATAGGGATATTTGTCCTTGTGTTTCGGGTTCTAAACAAAAGTGTTCCTCTTCTAACACCTAGAGGAAATATCTGCAATGTAGTACTGGAGCCAATTCTCAGTTTGAACAATTTTAAGTTGTGTCTTTCTGACTATTTTGTGAGTCTACCTATCAAACTGGAGAGATAACTGGTCTCTTCCAGGGCTTTCTTTTCTGTCCTTGTGTCTCAGCCTCAGATACCTTCCCTCAAGTTTGAAGGGGATGTGCATTTCCTTGTGCTCCATTTACTATTCCTTCGTTAAAAAGATAATCACTCAGCTATCACCTGGGGGACTCGCTGAGGCTGATTGACTTTTCAAGCTGCTCCCACTTTATTGATCTTCTGTCTGAAAAGATACCAACAGGTTTATTCTCCCAAAGGCAAAGTGTTTTGTGTTCGATGAGCTTCTGAGGGCTGAGTGCAAAAGATGACAGGAAAAGGAGGCTTTTCTGGGACGAAATTCTGCCTGAACCAACGTGGTGGTTTGAAAGATATTAGGCAGTGAAGGTCTTAGGGCATTGGTAGAGTGGGAGTGATCAGCGGTGTGCCTTCTGAGCTGCCCACAACTGGCAAATGTTTGGTGGGGAAGAGGGAGACCCCTGCCCTGTGGATCACAGTAATTTATTAAACTTGATGATAAACAGCAAGCTCGCCTTTTTTTGGGAATCTGTATTGATGCAAGCTTAGAACCCAGTGTCTGCATTTTGAAAACGTGATAACTGGAGTCAAGGCTGTTAATCCTCATTCTCAGAGGGTGAATAAAACTCACATTCAGCCAGTGCTGCTGTGAAATACTTACCTGCAGTGTAGCACTGAATTTAGGAGAGGTATAATCAGTTGTTGATCTGAGTATTGCACAAACCAAGAAACTGGGTGACAGCTGTCTTTCATTTTTGCACTTGTATCCCTATCCCTGTATTTCTCAACCAAAATTCTTCACTCTGAGGAACTTGGAGAGAATGTAATGTCATAATCTGACTGTTTGGATGAGAAAGGACCAGAGTCATTTGGGAGCATTTAGAACAACCCTGACTTCTCGCCTGGGGAGCCAGTTGTATAACCAGGTCACCCTGCAAAGCAAGTGGTGCAGCCTACAGAAGAGCACTGTCAGCTGTATAATCTGGCCTGGAAGCTCCTTCTGTCTGGTGTATTATGATGTCTCTGCTATGCGATGCTCAAAAATGTTATTTCAAAAGGCTGGGAGGGTTTGCAGACCCTGTCATGGATATTCAATGGTAATTGGAATGGATAAGCTTTGAAGGATTCAGGAATGTGCTGATTTTATGGTTTATATGTTTATTTCTCATATTGAAGGACAACTTGTGCCGAGGTCTGTTCTGGTGGGAATATGATCACCACAAAATATCTGTTGAGTACAATATTAGCCTGTGACTTGTGTTCTTTTATTGCTCCAAATTCTGTTTTATTCTTTAGAAAACTAAATTTGCACTATTGCTCTGTCTTGTATAAGCAAGTTTAAACTTAGAAGATTTTCAGAAATGCAGAATTCTCACAAATGCAAAATTGTGAAATGCTTGCAAAATGCATTTCATCCTCTTGTTAATATTACTAATCTTTATGTTTATAGATATACACGGATTTAGTGGGTCCTGACCTTTATTGTGTAAATTTGTGTAAATCCGCCAATATTACTCATTCACATTTATGTGATAGGGCCATATTTATTTTAACTAATTGGGGATCTGGTGNCGCAGAATTCTCACAAATGCAAAACTGGGAAATGCTTGCAAAATGCATTGCATCTTCTTGTTAATATTACTAGTCTTTATGTTTATAGATATATACGGATTTAGTGAGTCCTGACCTTTATTGTGAAAATCTGCCAATATTACTCATTCACTTGTATGTGATAGGGCCATATTGATTTTTAACTAATTGGGGATCTGGTGCTGTCCGATTAGTTCTGGAAAAGTAGAGGCTCTCAGTCATGTTGTGACTGGAGGTAAAGATGTGTTCCTAAGTCTAGAAGGTTCTTTCATTGCCTGTCCCCAGCTGTCTCAGGTGGCTGCATCTCATGAGCTTTAGACTTTGTATTTTTGGGAACAGTAAGAGTCAGTTTTTCCCCAGAAAGCTAAGTTAATGTACAACTGAGTGCTGAGGAGCCTTGCCTGAGGTCAGGCAGGATTCTGTGGTATTTATGTTCAGATTGTGTGGGTGTGCTGCTGGGGACAGTAACCTTTGTGGGTCCCAAGCAGGGGTAGACATAAGGCTTGTGGGAGAGGGGTCAGCTGAGGTAGGGACTGGAAGGAGCTGCAGGCTGACTATAAAAGTTGGTTTGGGAATTGTCTGCAACTTTTAATTTCTGTGTCTAAGGGACTGGACTAAATTATCTTTATCATTGCCCTCTTTTTTAATTACATCAGTTTTGCAAAGATTTGCTGATGGTTTGAAAAAATTAACATGCCTTGTGATATTTTAGAGATGACTCAGGTTCATCTGAATGTCCCCACAGTACTGCCTACCACTGATGCCAAAACAGGCGGACAGTGTCAGAAATGAGTTTTGGATAAATCACCTTCCCAGGGAGCATGAGTGGACACATGTGTGCATCCCCAGCTGGGAAACTGAGATTTGAGTCACCTGTCCACTCTTTTAGAAGGGTATGGTGAGCTCCTCTCCATAGTATAACCCAGTGTGCTCATTCTCTGAGTGGCTGGAAGGAATCCTTTGTCAGCCACATCTACCACAAAATTAGAGTTGAGCAAGGGGCACTTCCATAGTCTCCCCTTGACATTTTGTTCAAAACACATTTAAGAGAAGTTCCAGTTTAAATATGCACAGAATAGTGTAGATGTTAAATGGAACTTCTAGAATTGCTTCAAAAAATCCTACATTCAAAGCACTCCCTTGTGCTATAAAATAATGCAAATTAAAATGATTAGCTACTTCAGAGAATCATTAGGGAAGCATTTTTAGCTATAGTAATAAAAGTAGGAAAGGGCCTGGGAAAGGTCTTGTTTCTAATTAATTATCTAATTAATATCTGATTAATTAATGAGGCTTTGTCATCAAAGCTGTCTTCTATCTTTGAGGCTATTAAAGTGTCCTCTAGACCAAATTTCTTGAATATGTGTTGATAAGGCCATCTTTGCTGAGTCAGTCAAGTGCTTGGAATCAAATCAATATGCTGCCTTATCAGGGATGCATAAAACACCTCTTTGGAAAATTAGAGTACATCAGAATCAAGAACACGATAAATATGTCAGATCTTTTAGACAGTACGAATGGAAAATGAGTAATGATGAAGTGTAGTTCTTCAGAGCTGTAAAGTAATGTTTTTACATAGACTTTGCAGTAGTGAAATGACCAGAGCAGGAAAAGTAGAGGCCCTTGGAAAGTCAGGCTCTCTAAGCTCCAGGTTGCCCCTGATTCAAGGTGTCTGAACTCTGTCTTGGGTTGTGTTTGCAGGGATGTGTCTATAGCTCATCTGTTGACGTTCTGTGAGGTACCATTTCTACAAGCAGGCATCAGCTTTGCCTGCCCACAAAAGGATTGCCAGTTCATCAGTGGTGTAACAGTACAAGCATTCAATCAGGGAAAGGGTTTATCCCAGCTTTTGAGAAGCCATTTCACATTTTATGTGGTCTCTGTTTATATTCTTTATGCTGCCAGCAACTGTTGGGAAATCCATATCATACTTCTCTGCTTATCTCTGCTCTCTTCGTTTTGTAATGTAATAAATTGTGTAAGTCACAGTGGAGTCCTGATACCATTTGGCACCTGCTCCTCGAAGTAATTCTCATACATGTACAGAATAATAACATTTAAAATGTAGAGGATTAGAACATTGTAATAAATCATGAATTTTTGATCTCAGTCAGGATGGCTGCCGTCCTTCCCTTTCCTTTGTACTGCCAGCTCAGTGCATGCAATTTTCTAACCCCTTTATGGTGAGATATGGTGCTGGTTGTGTGTTGGTTGCTCTGGTCTCTTTTTACAATGAAGGGTGGAAGACACCTTAAGAGAGCAATATACCCCCATCTATTTTAGGGTGAATAAAGCATCCTCTTAGTTTACAGTTTTTGTCTGTGGGCACAAAAAGAAAAAGTGGATAGGCTTGTGAGCTAGAGCTACCTAGTTTGTAGGTTGCTAAATTTAAGATGAAATAAATGGCCATGGTGGAGAGAAGATGGAATCTTACAAATGGAGGAGTAGAATTATTTCACTTTCACAGTGGGAGGCACCAACCTTTGTTACTTTTGTGCCTCCTTATTGGGGGCTATTCAGCAGCAGAATGTAAAACAAAGCTTAGTAACCACTGCACCTGCAGCCTGCTTGCTCTGATCAGGTTCTCAGGTTCTCTAAAAGGATTCTTTGCTACAGGCTTTTGTATTACTGCCATCAGGCCATCAGTTTGGCTGCGTTTATTTCTGCTTCAGAGTAGAGTCTGCCATTCTTTGGTAGAAGCAAAATGTTGAGACAGCTTCAGAGCTGCCTTTAGCCAAACCTGTGTTCCACAGTGGCCGAGGTGTAGTGCCTCCAAATGTCCTAGAGCAGGGAATGCCACTCTGGTGCTCAAGGTGGTTTTTTTGGTTGATCTGGTGACTCCTTGTTCTGTTTTGCCAAGCATCCCTTGCTTTTTCTGTCATTCTACCTATTTCCTGCAATCCCCTTGCCCTCCCTCTTTGCATCTCAAAAGAGGGTCTTGCTTCTTTGGGTGGTTCTACAGAATATTTTAGATCTGAAACTGCTTCTGGTTTTCCACAGAAGCCATGTATCTGAAGGTGAGGGTGCAGAAAAGAGGAAGGACTGGGGAAGGACACCCTGTTTTCGGATGGTGAACGCTATTTAGGAACCCTGTGTTATGTTCTGGGTGGTCAGTGATTGCTGGGGATATCTAAAGTATCACTGTGTTCGTACAGGAACCATGCAAACATTTGGCTTTCAAGTTCGTCCCCACCATCCCTGTAGGGTTAATACACAAAAACTGCATCTCCATCTTCATGCCTGTCTGAGTAGTCATCTCTGCCAGGAAATGGTTGGTGTGAACAGCCCCCCTGCCCTCTTTGATGGTGATCAAATGAGAAGAGCAATCAGCCACTAGAAGTGTGACTGATATTTGCAACTCCATTGTTTTATTTGCCATAAATCCAGAGGTGGAATAGTCTGTATCCTTTTCTTAAATCTCTGAGACATCCAGTGTCCTCCCAAAGGCTTATATGGAATAAACAAAAGAGGGGTACCTTTCCTGGAAAAAAAAGAAAAAGAGAAAAATCTGAAAAAAAAAAATACAAGAGGAAGCCAGTGTTACTAGTTATCTCTTCTCACCTTCATTTTGAACTGTGAATCAGACGACTAGCTGCATCATGGCAGCTCATTTTTCCTTGCCAGTCTCCACTCTGTTGTACATGGAAATTTATCAGCAAAGGTCACCTTCAAGTCTTTCGGATGCTTGGTGACAGGAATCACCATTAATCAAAAAAGAAAGAGGGTGGAGGGAGGGTGCTCAGATCATAATAGTAATTGAGGTGGATATTCTGCTGTTTACATGACATGCAAGCTAAAAGGAAAGAAAAAGATTGTTTTCTAGAGACATTACCAAAAGTGTGATCTGCTTCAACTCCTTTTTTCCCAGTGGGATCTCTGGTTTTAGATACTTTTGAAGCTTTATGGAACTGAAGGTCCCATAGAACTGATGGGTTGTGGTTCCAGAAGTACTGAGCATGTAAAACCTTGTGTATGATGGCAGAAAGTGGTTTTATTTAAAATGTGTTAAATACTCTGGGTGGGTCTGTGCTGATATACTTGGATAGTTGGGATTTTTCTTTTTTGCAGGAATATCTTCCTGTTAAAGATTGGCCCCTGAGCCATCCATGACAAAAGACATAATTGGACTAGTAAAACCAGTCTTAGAATGATCAGAGACATGAATAGCTTGTACAAAGAGTGGCTGAATAAACATAGAGCCCTGTGACTGGGAAAAAAAAAAAAAGATCTGTAGAGAATACATGAACAATCAGTAAAATAACAGATGGAGCATGGGGCTCCATAGCTTTGTACTTGTTAAGTGGTAGCAGTTAAAACAAAGGGAGCCTCTCTTCCTACAGCACAGAGCTGTGGTGTTTACTGCTGTGTGATAAAGAAGTTGCCAGAAGCTTCCCTGTGGGATAAAGAGATTTGTGGAACTAAAGCCCCACTGATGGCTCTTGCATGCAAAGACATCATCTTCCATTTGGGAAGTCTGTGATATTGCTGTAGGCTGGGATATAACATCGGGAAGCAGCACCACGTGCTTGCTTGATTTCTGTTCACTTCCCCAGACTTTCATTGTGGCCCTTGGTTTCCTTTAGTAGGATGGAGACAAAGGGAGGCAGTTCTTTCTGCATGCAGTTGTAAAATATTCTGATTTTACATTTATTGCAGTCACTAAACTCATGGCTGGGTAAAAAAAAAGCTCTCAGCAAATGTTCTGCTCTCTCAACAGCTGATTCAGACAACACACACTGGAACTTCCTTGGTTAGTGAGTAGATTTAGCTCCACAGGGCTTCTGTGGATATACTTCTGTTGTAAAATGTCCACATCCAGACTTGTGTCAGCGCCATATAGGGAAAGACTAAGAATTAGATTTTGTTTGTTACCTCCATTGATGTAATTTTATCAAGAATAACAGATGTCAGTACCAGTGGTGTCCTGGGTGTGGGGTTTAAAAGGTCCTTTGCCATAAACTAGTTATTTTTTTTTCTGTTGTTGTTTTGTTTGGCCTTTCTTTATTTGTGGGTGTTTGTTTGCTTGTGGTTTTTGTTGTTGTGTGTGTGGGGTTTTTGTTGGTTTGGTTTTGTTTTGAATTTAATTTTATTTTGTCAGCAGAAGTGTCTGTGTGTATGACCAGGTCAACCAGACAACCTTGCAGCGGTAATAGTGGATCTTTCTGGCCACTGCTCACTGACCATTCTGAGGGTCTTCTCTCAGTGTGTCATAGCTTCAGAAGGACCTTTATCTCAGGGAGGGTAATTTGAGGGGAGGAAGGGGAAGGGAAAGAAGGAAACACGTTTCACAAGTGATGGAAGACTGGCTGCCTGAGTTCCTGTGTTGTGCAGTTGAGTTCTTTGTAGTGTATTAATGTGTGAGCTGTGCTTGAATGTTTTCCTGCAGTTGGATGTTCTGAGAGATGTGCCTCCTCTCATGTTTCATGGGATTTACTTTTATGCTGCAGCTTTTCTCAGAGCCCTCATAATTGCTCTCCTTTTGCTGGCTCTTGATTTTCATGAAACTTGTAGAAACTTTGTTCCTCTTGGGTTTTTGTTTTTCTGCCAAACTGGGAGAAAATTGGCCAATGAGTAAAAGAAAGAAATTGTTTGGGGGGTATGGAGAGACAAGCACGCTGAAGGCAGACAGTTTGCAGGCCCATGAGAAGTGAAGCAAATGTTAATCTGGCATGTTCCTGTTGCTCTCTGAAGTGTGCAGAGAGTTGGAATATTCTGCTCATTTGAGCAGAGCTGTTCCTCCACACAGTTTTCAGTGTGGGGCTGCAGGTATTGTGTAGTGGGACTCTGGGCTGGAGATGAATGCGTCAGCTTTAGAAAAAGCTTAGAAAATGGCTGAAAATCTAAAATAAAAAGCATAATGGCTGCTTTTCCACACACAGAGAGAATCACAGCACAGAGGAGAAACCCTCTGACAGGAGGGTTGGTGGAAAAGGTTGGTTTTTTCATCCCAGTCATTCAGTGCCAGCATTTGCAGCTCTTTTTTTCCTGAGAGACGGGTACGTGTTTTATAGCCTATCTCCATAGCTGAATAGCTGAGACTTCAAACAAACAAACAAACCTGCCTTTCTCTGTTTGACAGAGCCCTGACATGGAAAGTGTCACAGAGGAGAACTCTAAGAACTTATTCACACGGTGTTCTTTCTGCCTCTCCACGCCTCTACTTCATATCTCTGACTGAGCAAGTCTGATCACAGTATGAAGTCTGCTGGCTCAGGCCAGTTTGTTGGAGTCACAGAGAAGCTCAGGCTCAGATTTAGAGGAGCAAGATGGATTTCATTAGCTTGTGGTGCTCTGACTTATGACCAGGTTTTGTATAGAGAAGATTCTTTGCCTGGGTGTATCCCTTGCACTTTGCTCTGCCACACTGGGGGGATGTTGCAGTGATGGTTTAAACACATCATAGCCTGTCACGGGAGAGCAGTGGAATCAAGCAGACTTCCCCCCCCAACTGTTTAAAACAATATAATGATGGGAAAATTTGCAGTATCCCAGTAAAGCACTACATTATAAACCTTGCTTTTCCAAATGGAATTTTCAGGATTTGGCGAGGAGCAAAAGTCTGATGCAGCCTAGACCCTCAAGGTCATCATCAGAAACAGGGCCAAACCCTTATTATTACAGATGCGTGGGATGCATGGACTGAGTTTGTACAGGATTGTTATATTGTTATATATGACTAGGGTCCATTCTACATCACAGAATCAGTTAGGTTGGAACAGACATTTGAGGTCATCGAGTCCAGCCTATGACCCTACACCACCTTGCCAACTACACCATGACACTGAGTGCCATGTCCTGTCTATTTCAGAGCACCTCCAGGGATGCTGACTCCACCATCCCTCTAGGCAGTCTGTTCTGATGTATAATCATCCTTTCTGTGAAGAAATTACTTCTGATGTTCAACCTGAACTCCTCATGACACTGCTGGAGGCCATGTCCTCTTGTCCTGTCACTTGGGAGAAGCGGCTGACCCCCAGCTCACTACACTCTCCTTTCAGGCAGTTGTAGAGATCACCCCTGAGTCTCCTTTTCTCCAGGCTGAACACCCCCAGCTCCCTCAGCCGCTCCTCAAAGGACTTGTGCTCCAGATCGTCCATCAGCTCTGTTGCCCTTCTCTGGACTCACTCCAGCACCTCTCACTTTCTTGAGTGAGAGGCCCGGAACTGAGCACAGCACTCAAGGTGTGGCCTCACCAGTGCTGAGTGCAGGGGAAGAATCACTGTAACATTCCTGGTCTTGCATCGTAAGAGTTTCTGTGCTACCAGCAGTGTATTGAGGTGCATTTTATGAAAGCATTGTTAAAAACACTTTTATGTGTACACGTGCGTGAGGTTAGAAGCAATATGCAAATATCGGCTTTAGACTGAAGGCAGTAACAACCTTTCAAGGTGATGAGATTCCAGGAATGGCTTCAGTGGGACAACTCAGAGGAGAACCAGGTAGGCAGGATCATTTTACCATTAAAGGCTTAAGAAAAGTTAAGGCAGGTTTTTCAGGTGTGACTCATGGAAAACACCTTTTATACCACTGAGTCTTTTGTCATTTTGATATAACTACAGCATTTCTTCCCCTCCACTACTTTAGTAATGCCAGTGTTGCTTGGAAGGGGATCATATTGTGACCAGAGGAATGGAAGAGAATACGGTATTCAGTCTGCTTGTAGCGTCAAACAGCTGTAAGGATGTATGGCTAGTTAATTTGGAATTAGAAGTAATTACTAAAGGAGAAGCATTCAAGTTAAGATTAAACTTTTCTGTTCCACCTGTGGGTCACATCTCTTTAAATGTTCAGGCTTGGGTAGCTAAAATTAGCAGCCAACTCTTTTTTTTTTTTTTTTAACACTTGTTTTTTAATTAGACAATTTGGCGGTAGAATTGAGCCCTACACTAGATGACTGCAGAAGCTGAAATGGCTAATTGTAGATGCCTGCTTTTGAAAAAAATGAACCATTACCTATGCAAGATTTCAGCTTATTCATCTCTAGAACAGAGATAGTATTTCCCAGTATGGCTTTTGGGACTTTGTTAGTTTGAATGGATTAGCACAAGACAAAAGCTTTAGATTTTTTTGGCTAGAAAAATTGCCATGGAAATACAGTATCTTATTGTGATATCCTTTGAGATGTTTCTGTGAAGCCTGTGGTGGCTGTCATGATAATAAAGAAAGCCTCAGAGAAGCTAACGAAATAATGATCCTACTTCCTTTCCAGCTATGCTTTGAAAGGGCAAATGCAATAAGTGATAATGGTTTAATGAGAAAGAGTCATTAGGGCATCCAGCCTGCATCTTTAGAAGTGCGAAAGCATTTTGGGAGATCTTAAAATTACTCAGAGAACAAACACTAAGTAGCTCTGTCAGAATATTAAACTGTTATTTGTATTTTCTTTTAATGCTGATTGAAACCATTGATCTCTTTCACTGCCTGGTGGCTGGTACATGTGTAGTCCAAAAGTGGCTTGTTCATAGCTGCAGTGCTGCTGGGAGGGTAAGATCAAAGAAGTACCTCTGCTTGCCCTCTGTCTATTATCCTCTGCTTAGAGCTTAGTGTTACCTGAGGATTCCTGACCTGTTGAATTTGCATTTATAGGAGGCCTCATGTACTGAAATTAACTGTCCTAGATTATTCAGTTTCATTAATAAAGCTGCTTCAGTTTCAAGATTGGCTGGAGAGGGAAGGCTGTTACTATTTTATTTATTTGATATTGATATCTAGTGAGATAAGAGCTTCAGATACTTTGGGTGGGAAAATTCTATGAAAATACAGTACATTATTGTCATAGACTTTGTGAAGCCCAGCAGGTGATATTACTATGCATTAGTACAGAAGAGTGGTAAGTGCAAATGGAGCTAGTATTTGCTCTATTTTTGTGTTAGTGTTAACCAAAGCACAAGGAAGTTGTTTGAGATTTGAAGCACCCTGGCTGGTGACTATTCAAAGGAGAAAGGCTGTTTCAACCCATTTAAGGAAAGAAGGACTTCACAAAGTATTTAGGAATTGTTCTTGAAGGATGCACTGAAGGAAATGTGTAGGAGCCACATCAGTATGAAAGCAAGCTTTTGATTTCCTGCTACTTGGAAGCCTGAAACCAGCTGTCTGCTTTTGTGGCTGGGCTCTTTTGGTGTAATTCTGGACTCCACTAGCAGCAAGGAAAGCAGCAGAGCTGGGTGCAGGCTCTGGCATTGCGCAGTTTCTCCAGCCATGTGAGTTTCACTGTTCATTGTGATGCCAGAAGTGGCTTAGGCCATTTCTCTGCCAGACGGAGCAGAGGATTGGTCTCAAGCAGAACAGTAAAGCTGCAAATTCTAGAGGGTTGTTGAACTTAGGACATGAAATTTCTGGAGCACAGTACTGGGAAAAGCACTGATTTGTTGCATGTTCTCTGATCATCTGTCCAGTAAAAAAAGTGTAATTAGAGAGGAGGGCAGGGGCCATGAATTCTCACCCTAATAAACTTGTAGATATATCCAAGTAGGCTTTTTATGAGGACTTTTCCTTGTCCATCTGCTGAGGGGTGTGTTTGCCCTGCCCCTATAACAGAAGCTGAGTTGGGTTGGGAGCTGGGCTCTCCCCACTGTGTGCATGCTCCTAGAGTCAGCTGGTGATGAGCACTCTTCAGCTGTGGGATCCTGAACGATGTAGCTGTTTCTCTGGTAGGAAAAATCTTGTTTGTTAGGAAAGCAAAGTATGAAAACAGTAGAGAAACAAGCAGGGCAGTGAGGTTTCAAACATGCCCACAAATGAGGAGGAGGACACTACAGAAAACCCTCTGTGACGAAGCAGCCCTTTTCCCCAGTCACGAATGGGTAATGCCACCCCCAGATCATCTGCTCCTCTGGGTGGGATTTGCTAGTGTAGGGTCCTGAATTTGTCTCTGTAACTCAGAAAAATTAGATGCCTGGCACAAAGTAGGATGGGGGTGACTGAGGACTCAAGATGCCAGTTTAGGCACATTTTTCATCTAGACATGAATTCAGCTGTTACAATTCTGAGCCGCATTTGGATCCCCATCGTCAAGTCAAAAATCAACCTACCTAAATAAAACTGTTGTTGTTGGGTTTAATTTGGATTCTTATGTTGAATTTGGAAAAGAGGATTTGTACTAACATTGCTGCTGCTATCAGAGTCCTCTTATGTGTAGATATCGTTTGCAATCCCACACTGGCACATGAGGGCAGAGCCTGGCCCAAAGTCCACCTGCATGGGAGCACCACAACTCCCCAGATGAGGACGATCAGTGAATGCAGGGACAGACACTGCCCCAAAGGACTCAAATTTCCTTCTCTTTTCTGCTGGCCACCCTGAAGGAAACATAAAATCTTGTGTTTTAAGCATAATAATGCTCAAACTGTAACTTGGAGCATCTTTTCACACAGTCATTCCCTTCCCCTGAGCTCTAATAATGCATAAACTCTTTTTGTCTCCTCTTTTCTCCAGGTCAACAGACTATGGCACTACCTATGAAAAGCTAAATGACAAAGTAGGCCTGAAGACTGTGCTGAGCTACCTGTATGTCAGTCCCACTAACAAGAGGAAGGTAAGGGAGAGCCATTGCACTGGTAGCTATAGAAACAAAACAGCATTCTGAGAGGAATTATGATCCTAAAGTGAAATCTGTTGGTAATTCACAAAAACTTGAATTTACTGTCTAATTTGCGCTGGTGCAGTTCCATGGAATCCCATGGAAATGATCCTGCTTTACTTGTGATGGCAATTGAGTGCTTAATTCCCTTCTGAATTTTCTAGAGAAGTGAAAAAAAAAGGTAAAAAAAAAGTATTTGCTTTTATTTGCTTCTGAATGTTAAAACTTTAAAGAACTGACAAAAATATTTCTGGGTCTCTTGCTTACACCTGCTTGGCTATTACACATCTCCCTTCCTTGTGTCTCCTTATTATTAGAAATACTGAGTAAAAGGAATTTATTTCTGCATTTGACTCTTTTTCCCCACATTTGGAGGTAAAGATG
This sequence comes from Bombycilla garrulus, assembly GCA_013400315.1. NCBI lineage: Eukaryota > Metazoa > Chordata > Aves > Passeriformes > Bombycillidae > Bombycilla > Bombycilla garrulus. Next base: position 126,137 of record VXBU01002483.1, read on the forward strand.
TAAATGACATTTTCTTTGGTTGCATCATGTAAGGGGGCTGAAAGCAGAACATGCCTGTGAGAGTGGGTGGAAGACCTACAATTTGATTTGGTTGTGTAGGAGAGAAGATGAGGTCACAGCTTTCCAGCCCCTGCTCGCTCTTCCCACGTGATGCAATTAGGGCTGCAGCTGGCTCCCTCACACAAGCACAGCCCAGGAACTGCTACTCAGTGCCTTTCTGGTTTAAAATTATTGCCTGTGTTGATTCAGGGGAGGTAGTGGGACAAAGATGCTTTCAGCTACCCACAGAAATCAATGTGGGAGGGCTGCAGCACGAAGCTAATTGCTGACAGTGAAGTTGTGTTTGGACAGTGTAGAGGCCCAGTGCATCATATTTAGCTTGATCACTTCCAAACTGGCCATATCCTGTCTCCATCAAAAGATTTCCAAACTAGTAATTTGCTACTTGTACTATTCTTATTATGACTGTTGTGTTTTCCATCACTGGTCAGCCTACAGATGTTTTGGGACTGTTGTTTATTTCAGTGTATGCAACCATAGGGCAGACATGTTTTATAGTGAGTTTTCCTGGCCTTCACTTCTGTCCTGTATCCAGTATGAGGGGCACTGAAGAGTTAATTCTTCTTCATTCTGTTTCCAAAGCAACTCTGCCCACCCAGAAGCACAGGCAATATGCTCAGTTACAAATCCTACGTCACTGGTGTAAAGACTCCCTCACAAATCAGAGTACAAGGATATATTATTATCTTCTAGCAATTTCTCAGGCTACTGAGCTTTATAGATTAGCAATCTCTTTTTTTTTTTTTTTAATTAAAACCACCTACATTTCATCACATAGTGGGATATAGGCCTATCTTTACCTGCTGTTTACTTATTTGAGATTAGAAATTTAAAAGAATTTTTTTTTTTTTGTTTTCTGTCTTAAGGAAATTATTTCTGGACTTATCTGTGCCCTCCACATCCCTTCTGAAAAACCCTATGAAATGTAGAGACAACCTGTAAGGAAAACTCATATGAAACCAGCTTCAGTGCTGGCTGCTGTGGGAACACCTTGCTTCCATTCTTTCTGCCTCTGCTAAATATATGAACACTGTTACTGTCTGTGCTTAAAGAGCTGGTCTGTCTGAACTCTGCTTTGTTAACCAGCAAAACAGTTCCAGACATTCATGTAGCTCTTAAGCAATGTCTGAACAAGGTGTCACCGGACCAGAGCATCTGAAATTTGTCAAATTCAGGTTTGGGTTTAATGTCTACCCACTCCTCTTACAGATTCTTGAGGTTATGCACTGCAAAAGATGTACTAGGGTTTAGTCTTCTCCCAGTCTCTCTGGGTGAATATTATTCCTTTGGCATGGGGAGTAAGCAGAATGAATGATTTTGCTTAGCTCCTGACGACAGCTGCCAATACTGAATCACAGAGCAATAGGTGAATCAGTTGCATCCCAGCAGAAAAAGCCCAGGTCCCTTGTGTTTCACCTCCAGCAGCAGAAGTGCTGCCTTGTTGAGCAGGATGCAGGGATCTCTGGTGAGCTGCAAAAGAGGTCTTTGCTTCAGGCAGAAGGTGGGGAGGGTGGTACCAACAGTGACACTCGTGCACGGAGCCTGTGCGGACACATGAACCATGCAGACCTTTTTCAGGCAAGGTGTTCTCTCCTGAGGCACTCACTCCCAGGCACTGATTGGAGCTGCATGCCTGGTAGCTCCTGTCGATTCCTGATGGGTTTGCACATTGCTGCTGGCCCTGTCTACTCATTAGTGCTTAGAGGATTAGCGCTTACTTGGAGGAGGAGGAAAGCTTTCCATACATTCATTCCTAATTGATTTACTAGTGAGAAGGATAATTACTTCTCAGCTACCCTGCAGAACTACAGTGGGAATTACCTGTCAGATTTCTTTGAAGGCCCAAAATGCCTCTTTTCAGCTGTTAAATAGGAATTATGTGTTCAGCCAAATGCCAGTTATATAAACATCATTTACCTGAATTGTGGCATAACTCTGGGCTCAATTATGAGGCACAGGGATTTAAAAGCTGGTGTTTTGCTTTCTTCTTTAAAAAGAAAAGCCTTTTGTTTCTGATTTCTTTTTTTGAAAAACTTTGGTGGGAATATTTTAATTTTTGGCAACCTGTGCTTTATTTCTTGGAGGTCAGATTTAGTCTGTAGCTGTTCCTGTTTTTTACATGTTGTCACTGGGTGATATCTGTCCAAGTCTCCTCATGCACAGAGTGAACTAAGGCACAGAGCAAAGAGTGAGCTGAGAGGGCTTTGGCCGTGGTGCAGATCTGGGTCCCAGAGCTCCTGCCCGCTCCCAGGTGCTACCCAGCCTGCTGATGGCTGCTCTTGGAGCCGAGATGGTGCACGTACATTTCCTAGAAATCACAGAAGGTATTGGGAAAATGCACTTTTCCCTTGTGCAATTTGATATTTGCAGCTATGATTAAATCAGAATAACAACATGCAGATGCCAAAGGAAGCCGCTGGGAATTCTTTCTCCCTGCTGTGATACCTGAGAGGTATCATTCCTAGTGGTCAGGGCCAGCTTGGTGATGTGAGACCACCTTGGGTGCTGATGTAAGGGAATTCTGCAGCCCAGTGTGAATCTGCAGACTCTGGCTGCATCGTAGTCAAAACACTCCCTGCCGTGAGCCAGGACTACTTCATCTTCCCGGGGAGCTGTCATTCTGCTAATTCCCTTCCCCTAAGAACTAACAAGTTCAGGTTTCATGAGGCTTTACAAGCGTACGGAAAGCCTCTGCTGCTGGGAGTTGAAACTGCCAGACTTGGATCTGCTCTCCTGCAGGTGTTTGAGCAGTTTCTCCTCTCGCTTGTACAACAGGCGCTTGTGTTTGGATCAGGAAAATCTGCATTGGGCTGTCTTTACTGCTGTGAGATTCCAGGTGATCTTTGCCCCTAGCAGTCAGACAGCTCTGATGTCCTGGGGACTGGCTTTCTTCAGAGTTCCTGTTTTGGCCTCTGGTGAGAAGCCAAGTTCCTGCAGTGTTGACACTTTCAAACCCAGGAAGATGCTCTAATAGGCAAAAGGTATTCCAGGGCACATCCCCTTCACTGCATCTGCCCACCCAGTTACTGGCCTGAGAGAAACACCACGTGTGAAGCATGTGCTTTGTCCTGTTGGCAAACAGGTTGCAACAAGCAGGTAATTTGTAAATTTCAGAATGGAGAAATTTCGGTGTTTTTTTTTTTTTAGCAGCACTCCTTCCTTACAGATGAATGAGATTTAACAGATGTTTGAGTGCTCTGAAAAGCTGAAAATAGCAAAATGCTTATCTTTGGCTTTTCTGCCCTGTAGCCCCTTGTCTGTCTTTGGGGATATGACCAAAACCTGCTTACTCTCTGCTGGCCAGAGATCTTGGTTCCCTGCTGGCCTTTAATATATGAAGCTGTATTTTGGGCCTTAGTTACATTTTACTAGAGGCAGATTTTCACAGCAGTTTGGGAATTAAAAGTGTTTATTTCTTCCAAAATGCTAAGGGAAAAAATATCTTTTATTTTAATAAGAACATTTCTCTGAACTTTTTAAATTTCCAGTTTCTTTTTATCCCAATACTCTTCTTTATTTATGGTTACTGAAAGAATTCTGTTAGAAAATAGAATAATTTCCACAAAAAGTTAAGCTTGTGATTCTTTGCTTAACTGGCTGTACTTCAAAATGTCACTGCTTGGAGCTGAAGTGTGGTGATTCTATATTTTCTAGCATGAGTTGGTCTGCTGGGTAAGATCCCCTATTGTGAGAACATTTGCTTTCTTCTTGGCTGTCAATAATAGGGTTCATTTTACAATTGATGCCTCACAGAGGGATGTAAAGCCCTTCCAAAGGGTGCAAAAAAAGACGAGAATTCAAGTCCCATATATCTGAAGCACTGCTCCTTTCAGGCACTTGGAATCTCAAGGAATTGTTGAGCCATAGGTTTTAGGTATTACTTTTTCCTGTGAAATATTCTGTAAAGAGTGCTTATTCTTGGTGAAGATGTTGCTTAGTTGAAAAATCAGTTCTCACTATGAAACTTTTATCTCTACCCTTGGGAATACTGTGGAGGTGGAGACGATGGAGTTAAAAAGAACTTAAAAGAAAGAGAGAAAAAAATAAGAGAATAACAATTCTGACAAATCAACCCCACTCTCCTGTATAGACTATTGCTCAGATGAGATGTGGATAAACTGGAGGCCCTGACTGCATTTAAGATTTGAGATGACAGTTCTGATGTCTTAGAAATACCTTCCTTCATGAATTTGCTTTGCAATTCAGTTGGCTACAGTTGTTTTTAGCTTTTCCCCTGAGCTATTACAGTCATTGTTGCAGGTGATGACTTGAAGAATTAAAAGGTCTGTAGCCTTTAATGCTGGCTGTCTGAACAGAAACATCACTCAGGTGCAGTGAATGAAATGAGGACTCCCTCCATTTCCCCTTAATACCAGAACTGAAGCAGTTTTATTTAAAGGTAGACCTTCCAGCTAAGCTATTTGAACAGTAGTTGCAGACAGAATAAAGCAGAAATCAAGTTATGGTGCTAAGTTAAAGAGCTTTGGGAAAATGGTTTTTCAGACTAGTTTCTTAGTTGTCACAAAATCAAAATGGAGGGGCAGTACAAATCACTGAAGCTGTAAAAGCCAAAGTCATGCTGCACCTCTCATACCTCCTCATGCCTCTGAACTTAGCCCATCAGAAGAAATGTTTAGAGGTATTTAGAGAGTAAGAATTTCTGAAAGATAAGTTTAATTAGATTTGTTTGTTTCTGTGCAGTTTTCTTGGGCGTAAAGTGAAGCAACTGTTTATGAGCTGGCAGAGAGCAACACTGTATTGCTGTTCTCATTAATGAAGGCAGAAATTGTCTGTGATGCTGTAATTGCAGAGGAATGCATCTACCTGATGGTGATTGGCTGAAATACTGGGAGTGACACCTCCCTCTTCAGAAACTGGAGATCCCAAAATGAGCACAAGTCACTGTGACTTCCCCTTTATTTCTTCTTGCTCACTTAGAGAGTAACTGAAAGGAAAACCTCTCCTTGCCTTCTGTATTTCCAAAGAAATTCCTCAGCTGTGATTGGAATCTCAGGACAGAACCATGATTCAAACTTACTTTGGTTTTGCCTTCATTTCTTAGTTCACTTGCTCCCAAAGGGAATTCTATAACATTTTGTTTTCTCCTTGCTCATCAAACATGTGATAGCTTGATGAGGCAGAGATTCCAGCAGGTACCTGATGCTTGCTAGCCCAACCTGAACTGAGCTGTCATGCTTAGCCACAGCTCCCATTAATCATCTGCTGCTTTTTCCTAAGACTGCATCCCAAGCTATTGGTGAGGAACTGAGCTCTGGAGTATCCTAAAGCCATTTGGGCTTTAAGAAGATGGAAGGTTTCCTTGGACCCTTTTTCCTCATTGTGCTGACACCATGATCAAGGGTCTGTACTGCAAACCTGGCACAAACTTGCTGATGTGATCTCGAGAACGTATTTATAACTGAAAGGCAATGGGGTTGAGTTAGAGCCACAGGGCAGGAGTGATGGAACAAGCTGTTTCTACTGTCTTTTATCCCTAATCTTTCCCTTCAGCCTAATGGAATAAAGTCACTAAATAGCTCTTGGTTTTGCAGCTGCCATTAATGGGGAATAAATTTCCTGAGCTGCAAATGCAGCTGTAAAAGTCTCTGTGTGCACTCCTTCTCTGGACCTGTTAAGCTGTGTACGATGTTCCTGTGTTTCTCAGAGCTCCAAAATCCATGCCACCCAGTCCAGAGCTGATGTGGGCAGATAGGAAACCTGTGAAACACAGTGGCTGGCTTAGCTGAGCTCACGTTTGCCTGCTCTGGTTATACCAGTGAATTGTACAAATGTGGCGGTGATCAGGGTAACATCTCAGTGTATCTGTCTCATAAATACACTTCAGGGACAGTCACACTCCATCTCAACTGAAAATTTAAATAGAGGAATGAAATGTCAATAAAGAAGTAATATTTTTCTTCACTTACTGATGTTGCAGAGATTATTTCCTCAAGGTCACCCACAACATCTATGGAAGAGTGAGGGGGTGTGTTTTATCTGCAAGGTGCAGTCTTGTGAGCTGTTGTACGTGGGGTTCTCTCTATTTGTCCAATTAACTGAGCTTGAATTTGGCACCTGAGAAAAGAGGTCACTTTTGTAAAGGTCTGCGGAACTGTGACCTGCAACTGTGTAAAAGAAATCATGAGTTGCAGGTATTTTGTAATACTTCAAGAAGAGGACTTTAGGATTTTTTGTTTTGAAGGGCTTTCTATTTTCTATTTTGAATTCAGCAAAGTCACATTTCCAGAGTAGGTTTCTCTGACCTTTCACACCTAAGATACATCGTTTCTTGATGCTTGATGACTTGGTTTATTAGTGTTTTGAACATGGTTCAAGATCAATGAATGGAAAACATTGAGATATAAAGGCATAAATACTCTTAAATCTTTTTCAGTATGTCCAAGTTGGTGTTTTAGTTGTTGGGTTTTTTTCCTGTTGTGTCTTTGTATGGTTTTTTTTTTAATTATTATTACTAATATATTTGGAGATTGTGTCTCCTTGTGAATCTTTGTAGTCAGGATGCCCCTGTGAGAGTTTTCTGCCCTACTGCAGTCAGAGGGACTGTGGGGCCTGGCGTGCCAGGTGCCCCACTGGAACCTGACCTGACCTGTACCTGACCTGTAGCACCTTGTATCTAAAGAAAGAACAAATTCTGTTTGGTTGCAGGTTTTAACTTTACCATTTCTGGCTTCACATAAATCATAGAGAAAAACAGAGGTTGTGCAACATCTGCGGTCTGGGAGATGATAATTTTCCAGCGCAGACAACACAGAACTGGGACCCAAATTTATGACAGACCCCCAGTGGAAGTTTTCCCCTTTCTTAAACAGGGCAATGTGATGTTTGCCCTCCAAAGAAGGCTGTCCCTTGGAATTAGTGAATGTGAAAACTGGGGCTTCCTGGTGATTTTTTTCAGTTAATTCTCTAAAGGAGGAGATACATTTAAGAACAGAAAAAAACCACCCCAGACCCACTGAACTATACGCGCTGCTCATCAGCTGTTTCTAAAAATAAATGCAAATGAGATAATTAACAAAATACTCCCATATGGCATTATTTAATGGGGCTGAAGAGAAGTGGGTTAGAAAATAGGTATAAATAGAAGCAGCCATTTGCAATGAAAGCCATCCTCTCAGTGTTTGTGAAGGAAAAGAATTTCATATATTACAAAACTTGAATTCGGGTTGTCTTTGTGTACCATTACTCATCTGTATTTTGTGCCTTTGTACCTCTATATTCCAAATTGCAAAGAATTTTTGGAGCAAAAGGACAGTTACCAGGTAAGAGTGATAAACTTGGCAGGATATTGTTGCATATGTATGACAGGGCGAAAATTCAGTCCCTCTCTCCTGTTGCTGCCTGCTTCACCTTGTATTGCTCCAGTCAGGGCTCTATGGAGAGTTAGGGATGTTACAAGGTCATTAAGACAAGAAATGGGGTAAAACTGCAGAGGTCCCATTCTCATTCAGATGTAGAGTTGCCAAAGCTGGCTGTGAGAAAAAGAGGTTTTTCAGAAAACAGAAAAATAAAGTTTGCTCCAATTTAGCCAGTGAGTGTTAAAGGACAGATTGGGAGTTACGACATCAACCAAAAAAAAGCTGCAATTTTGTCACCTAGCATGGGCATTGCTTTTATGAACTGGGCAGAGTGGAGCTGTGTGGGCTTTCAGAGTGCCTTGCCTTGGTTAGAGGGAGGAGAGGGTCTCTCAGGAGGCATCACCTTGTACAGGGCTTCCTGTATTAACCACACGGCCTGTCAAGAGGGTGAACAAGCTGCAGGTCCTGATATTGCCCTGAGGCAATTTTATGAGACTTTTTTCCTTTCTCCATCCTTTTTACCACACTGAAACATGGCCATCTCCTTTACTGCTGCAGCTCCAATAATATATTAATTTATGAAGTATGAAAAATGAGGTAGTTTTGAATTAACGAGGAGGGGCATAGTGCTCCACAGACAGCAGGATAATCAATCAATAATAGTGAGTCACTATATTCTGTTATTAAAAAGGAGGGAAAAAATAATAGAATAGGTGGAGAGCAGCTCTTGGAAAAGGGGCAGGTGGGTCCTTTTGAAGACCATATAATGATCTGACCTTGATCTTTAGTGATAAGAGCTGGTTCACTGAGATTTTTTTTATTTCTTTCTGAGGAAAATCCTCCCCCCACCCCTGCCAACCCCAGACCCAATAATAAGTGGCAAAATATTTTTTTATTTCATTCTTTTAAAAGGAGAATAGAGAAACTCAGCATTACTGAGTGAATTCTCATTTTAATAGCCTAGATTAGCAGTCTGCAGGGCACATGCTGGCCACAGTCTCAGTTTGTGGTGCATACACACATCTGCCTCTTACAGTGCAACTGTAATGTCGACTCTGGTGTTATCAATTCTCTGTACAGTATTTTATCCCAAGCCACACTGGGAAACCTGGAAACACTTCTGTGACTGTTAGAATCAGTTTTCTTCAGCATGGAGTGTGGCTGGGTTAGATCTTAGAGAGTTATTTTACTATGACATGGAGTGCTTGAGGCTTCTTTTTGCATTAGTGGGAGTTCATTGCCTTTCACCCTCTCTGTTCTAAGATGCCTTTTATTCATTGTATACAGACAGATGCTGCTGGACTCCAAAAGCAATGACAGGGGTTTTCCAAGTGGTGCACAGATGCAGTTAGGGAAAACTCGGGCTGTAGTTTTCTTATAAATCTAGCCAATAAACTCTTAGACCAGTCCTATCTCTGAGGAGAGATTGGTGCTGCCTTTTACAGTGAACCCTCTAATATTTTAATTCTCTGTTGCTGACCAAAAAAGCTCCTCTGACATCTTTTGTCTCCCTTGGAACCTTCCCATGGCAGACCAACATGATCCTTAAAAATGCCTGCAAGAAAGCAGCAGAACTCCTGAAGCAGCTGTGCTCAGAGATTGGGAAGCAATGGAGTGCACGCAAGGAATGCAGTGCTCAGGACCTGGAAAAATGGGTGGAAAGATGGAGTGAGCTTGGCAACTTTCTGACATTTGCCAATCAATTTGAAAACCAAAGTGTCAGAGTTGTGTTGGAGATAAAACTCTTATCCCCTCTTCCTGTTCTGTTTCCTCTTAGACTGGTTCTTCAGAGCTCTACAGTGACCAGAGCTCACATATGTGCATGAAGGGATACAGAAAGGAAAGCACAGGATTTTCCCCAGGCTGGGAGGTGTCATTGAGCCTGTTGGAATAGGAGCTGTGGTTCAGTCACTGGGGCAGCCACTCCCCTGCTTGGTGTGTAATTGCAGACAAGAGCCATAAACCTGCAAGGACCGTTTCATTGGGAGCCAATTGTTAAATGAGATGGAAAATGTCAAAGCCAGTGAGGTGCTAGTTGGGAATGCTCTGCCTAGGTCTGGAACCTTCCTGTATCTGACAGGGAAAGCACCTTTGGCACCCAAGTTAGCAAGAAGAGTTTGCATCCTCAGTGGATAGCTTAGAGCTGAGTGCTGCCATGCAGAGCACTACAAGACCATCGTGTTTCGTAACTTTAACCTTTAATTTTTTTGGAGCCTCAGCATTGCATCCAGAAATGGGACAGACCTTCTCCTGTCATCTTAGCTTCCTCCAGTGGGGGCAGGTTAGGAAGAGAAGTAAGAACATTAGGGACAGTGAGGGACATGAGTAGTAGATGCCAGGTAAGTTAATTGAGATAGATTACAAGCATCTGGATGTGAACAGTGATAAAGCTGACTGTTGTCTATGTTCACTCTGCAATCTGACTAAAAAAGCAGAAAAATAAAGTGGGTAAGCAAAGGAGAAGCAATGATGCATTTAAAATTGTATTCAGATTTAATGGCCTCAAGGGAGATACATAACATGATTTTTATTTTTCTACAGAGTCATGAAACACTCTAGTGTCCTCAAATGAAATAGACTGCTGAATACACGCTGCAAAAGTTTACCCCCATGAGTAACTATCCATGCACATCTTTTTGTTTTCTGTAATGGGGCAACTACTGTGAGTAAACTTATACCCACATGTAAAGTGTTCTCCCAAGTGAGACCTATAATCAGAGGAGTGTTTTTATATAAATGGTTTTCTCAGTTCCAGCAGCTGTAGAGCACACTGCCTCTCCTTACTGATAACATTATTTTCTGTAACTATTTCTGCTTACATGGGAAGTTACCATAATGGTGAAAATTACTTTGTAGTTCTATGGAGAGTAGCACAACCATGCATTTACTCAAATAACATATAATTATAACAATGAATGCTGCTTTTCTCTTTCTGTGAACACAGTTTGGGATTAGAGTTGTTCCCTGTCACTAGAAATAAAGCTGGTGACCACAAAACAAAGTGTCAGATATTGTAACAACTGGGGCTTTCCTGGGTAGAGTGGAGAAGAGTAAAAAGTCATCATGGAGCACTATGCTAAGCAGAAATACCAGATTCTGAGGCAATATAATAGTATAGATCGGAGGCTGGTATTTGTGTGGAAGCACTGGTTGGTGCCTAACATCACCAGTGGAGGTTTCTTCTACTTTTGCTCCATGCCAATTCATAGAAGTGCTGGTCAAACTGGATGTGCGGATGCAGTGATGATGCTTGTAACCCATCTGGCAGTTTATGGAGGAGAACTCTGCGTGAACATGCTGTGACACAGAAAAGCCTTTGGCAAATTAGCTGGCCAGCACTGAAATGGCCTCAGGCATGTGGGAATACTGTGGCACAGGACTGTGCTCTGATGATCTGTGGGGAGCTGGAGAATGTGCAGCTATAACAAGAATGTAATGGGTTGGAGTAACCTTGGATAAAGGCCGCCTTGCTGTGACAATGAAAAGGTTTTACAACCAAGCATGTGGCTGTTGCCAGTCAGTCACTCTTTGCCAGGTCAAGCGCATGCTTCTTGGATGGCTTCCATCCCCACTGGCACCTGAAATATAACAAGCAAATGCTTGCTGTGCCTTGTAATTAAAAGTGAAAAGTGAATGTGTCCAGTGCCAAAAAGACGAGAGAAAGAGGGGACACATGTTGTTCTGACCTGCTCAGCAGCAAAACAAAGATAGGATGTTCTGCTTTGTTGGGTCCATTATGATGGCTTATTCCACTCCTGTGCACGCAAATTGGATCCAGCCTGGGATTTGGCATTGTGGGAAGCTTCAGATGGCAGCCTTAGAGTATCTGTGTTCTTTTCCCAGCTCTGAGTTTTGTCTAATTATTACAGCCATGATATATTTTCATTTCCCACCTGCTAGTGAGGATGGCAGAGTGGTTTTCCTTGAAGAGCTCTTGCTTTATATGCAATTTAACCTTAATTTGCTCCTGATCCTCAGGGCTTCTTGCGTGGTGCATCTGTGCTCTTGTGCAGGTGCTGGAGATGGTGATTAAAATGGAGTGCCCTCTCCATAGGGAAGGGAGTGTGCGAGCTTGGAAGTCTCTGAAGTGTTTTGTTTTGGTGTGACAATTTATGGCAGGTATGGCTGAAGTGCCAAAAACCTCTTGCAATTTTGTACTAATCTGAACACTTAGTTGTAATTTTAGTCTGGGTATAATTGGATATGAGAGACAATAGAAGACAACAAAAGATTAACCAGGGTTATTATTGCCTGTAAACAAGTGTGGTAGGCTGATGTGAATCTCCTCAGAGAAGGCAAGGTAGTGCTGGTACTCATTTGATGCACTCCACCCATGCCCACTTGTGTTTCAAAATCCGTGCTGTATTATGTTAAAGAAAATTTTTCATTTTACAGTTTATTAGTTTATTTCTGGTAATGGTTCTCTTCTTTCATGTACCCTCTACGAAAGGCAAAACACCCTGCGGAGACAATGACCCTGCATGTCACCTGAACATGTACTCTGATCAGTCTCTCTCAGTGCTGCACTGACTGGGGGTACCCATGCACGGGTTCCCCATGATGTTGCTGCCTTCGCAAACCAGTTTGGTGAATTAGAGAGCTGCCAGTCTCTGGCACAGCTGGAGGAGTATGTCAAAGAGGTCCTTCAGAGAGGCTGAATGCTTACAGAAACAGCTGTTGATGTCTGAAAAGTTCAGTGGCAAGCAATGTGATTCTGCAGAATAGAGGTTGTTTGGTAATTACAAAAAATTCCTGATGAGAAAGAAGTTTTGGAGGGAGGTCAGCGTGAAGTGTCTAAAATGTCTTCAGAGAGCTATTCGGTTCTTTGGTCACGGTACATATAATGCAGACCCAATGCAAAAGTCTCAGGAAACCCTTATTTCATTGCTGAGTTTCTGTGGGTGTCTGAGTAATTTTTCATTATCCAATAATAAATACAGTAGTGAAAGTCACCTTTAACACTTAAAGATTGCTTGGGTTTTATGGGATTGTATTGAAGTGAGTGCCAAGGTATAAAAGCCTTATGGTTGAGGTAGTTTTATAACACATGCTTCATAAACCCTTATAAAGTGAGTGCAGTGCACTTCATCCTTTAAGATTACAGTATTATGGTTCGGAGAGTTGGTGATCTGGTGCTATATTCATTAATTAAATCTGCCATTAATGTTAAATTTTGGGCAATAAGAAGTGGAGTTACAAGAAGTTGAAATGGGATAGGTCCAGGCAATTTATCTCTCATGAGAGCTCAGTGCTCCTTTACTGCTCGACTGATGCCCACAGGTTATCCTTAACGTTAAGGAAGGTTTTGAGCCATGTGAAGGAAGAAGGGGTCCCAAATCTGGGCTGCTCTGTAACACAGGGGTTTGCAATGGGCATTTTCCTTTTGGGACACAAAGTAAGTAATTATGTAAAAGTTATTGCCCTCTTCTTGGATGTCTTTTTTGGCTTCCCAGAGAGCAGATGTCCCTCTTGTCACAGCTGCTGATCCCTAAGTAATAGAGTGAATTTCTTTGCTTCTATGTAAATACACAGGATTTCTCTCTAGAGCAGATTTTTATCAGTGACATGTCCCATTTTTTCCTGTCTGACAGATATGCTTGATGACTAGAAAACAGAGGTTGCTTTCATTTCCCCCTGGTTATTGCAGAAGTCAGCATATCTACAGGGCAGTGAGCAGGTATTTAACCATCTCTGAACATCTGTGGAAGTTGGTATAAAGTTAAGGTGTGCTTTCTAGAAATGCTCTTTCTAAACTAGTGCAGACCATTCAAAGACAGCTTTAGCTTAGCTGATTTATAGGGTGTTACTTTGCTGGGAAGTAGGCAGTTACTTGTGGTACTAGCACATTTTAGTCTCAGAGAGAATTGGGCTGATTTAATTCAACTGAAGTTTTTTAGTTGAAATGGCATGTAGAAAGAAGGGGAAATGTGTTGTGCCTGTCCTCCATGGGAATGGCAGAAAAAGGTTTCAGATACACTGTGTAGCTGTGGTCCAGGAGATTTGGGTTGGGTGCAGGCCTCTGAGGGCATCCTTTAGTCTGCAGGGCAAGTAGTTCATGTAATGATGTTGGAGAGAGAAAGGATGGGAGGGGAATGAATAACCAGGTATTTGCCAATGAGAAATTTCAGATGGTCAAACACGTAATCTAAAATGCTTCAATGTAGAAAATTACTTTTCCCATAAGAGCGTTCCAAACTGTTCATATTTAACTTCTGAGGGACTGATATTTTGAAGGAAAAATACAACTCTTATATCTTTAAGCCTTTAAATGTCACTGGATTTTGATTTCTCAGTTTTGAAAGGAGGAAAGGACATCAAAAATACAAACAAAGCAAAAATCCTCCACTTGCATTGACATTTCAGCATAAATTGATGAAACTTCTTGGCTTTTTAAACTCAAAGCTACTATGAAACTTTGTGGGAAGGAGACATGGAACCATACAACCCATCAAATGTTTTAAATCAAATTGGAAAACAGAAAGGAATAAAATAATTTTTCTTTTTTGAAATCTGATTTGTTTCGTCATTGATGATGTAGATGTAGCCAGGCTTTAGGAAGGATCTAAAGTGTTTCTGAGTTGGGGGCCTAGTGGAAGGAGGCCAAAAAAAACCCCAAAAAAGACTTTTCACTTTTAAGCCAAGCACATTTAATACGGAAATCCCCATGAACCTGTAAGCATGAAACCTCAACTTTCTGTCTTTGCAGCAGTGTTTGAGGCAAATCTGCCTTTTTAGTTGTAGGAGAGGATAATGCAGTGCTACAGTGTAAATTCTAATACCTTGCTAAGGAGCTGGGTTTCTTTTGAAGCTGTGGAGGCTTGAGTGGTTTGTAGGTGTTCTGTTGGTTTTGTTTTTATTTTTTAACTGTTTTGTTTATGTTTTTAGAATAGCTTTTTACATAGGTGAATGTGACTAGGACCCCTGAAAAGAACAGCTTATGAAAAGCGCATTAAAGTGAAGAGGAGAATCAGGAGGCAGTACACAGTGGTTTAATGCTGTCTGTCTATTTCTCAGAACAGAAGACGTTTGTTTGAACCTGTCTTCTTTATTCATTTGACAGCTCGTTGGTGCTCCTGTGCTAATGTAGCTCAGTGGTACTATTGCTACAGATTATTGCACCTATAAAACTGGTCTGTGCTGATTTAGGGAGATGCGCTTTGGTAATTTACAGTGAAAATTTATGTTCATTGAGAAAAATAAAAGGTTTCATTGAAAGCTAATATTAATAAAAATGCCATTTATGTGACGTGTTGTTTTGGTTTTTTTTTTCCTCTAGTAGTGGTTTATAAATTAATTCAGCTGTGTACAAAACAGATCTCTATTGTGATCTCTGTGCCCAGGCCACCTCAATCTCCTTGCCTGTTGGGGGATGTTGTAGCACTGTGCCCGTGAGAGGTGTGCTGCCTCATTACTGAACAGTTCAGTATTCCACATGCCAGCTGTCTTTGTGCCTGGTTACCCTGGTACAGATGAAGAGGAATGTGTCACCATCTTTACTCATCCCTGCACATAACCCATGTGAAGGCAATACCACGGATTGTGTGTGTGCATTAACCCAGTGACATACCTGGGTTAATCTGGCTAGCAGGAACTCAGGTTCTCAGTTACAAATCCTACCCTAGTTTTTATTGTATTAGCCCCATCAGAGGGCATGACTTTAGTGGATTTGTGCTGTAATATGGTGTCACTTCCCTTGCTCACTACTGCATTTGAGCTCCTTTACGGGTCCTACACACTCTCCAACAAATCTGAGTGACTCTTAACTACTGTTGCGGTTTGTGTACCAAATACATCATGGCAGGCACAGGTATGACATCTCCCCTCCTTGTTCTTCCTGGCTGCAGCTTGTGCTGTTTTTTCCCTGAGGTAAATCCCCTTGAAATGTTCAGAGCTGGATATGTTTCCACCTCTGTGCTGTTTCCAGCTCTGCTCATGTACTGAAGATGTCAGTCCATATATTGTAGTTAATGTTCTTGCAAGGTGGCCTCTCCATATCATCTTCTTTCTACGTGCTGCCTCACTGGTGTCTGGTGTTCTGCCCACCTGAAGTTCATTCAAAACAGCTCTGTATGTGTCATCACTGTCCCTAAAGCTCCTGCTTTAAAGGAGATGCACCGTGTCCCAGACAGCTCTCTTCCTCTGCATCCATTCCTAAGGAACTATCTGAAGTTCAGTCTGATTTTCAGCCTGTTTTGTTTGGTCTGGTGCTCGCCATTCATTGTTCACTGTATTTTGAGGGTTAGGAAAAGGTGTGTAGCATAAACAAACTCATCTCAAGTATATTTTCAGGGATTTACCCTTGGCAGTAACCAGTCCTGCCTGCCCTGCCCCTCTCCACTTAAACTAGAGAAAAAGCAACTGAAAGGAATATTTTATATGTGCACATATATAAATAATCTAAAATCTAGAAAGACCAAATGTAATTTCCTCTTAAATAAAGGCTGCCATTTAATTTAATATTATAGAAAATGATTAGATCTTAAACCCTCATAAATTATATTTGACAAGTCTCTGGTGCTCCTTTGCTATTCCTTATGGCAATTATAAATGGCAACACGGGATGCTGGCAGAAATGCTCATTCTGACTGGAGTTTGTTTATTGTCTCTTAATGAAAAGTGATTAATCTAAATCACTACTGGGGTAGATCCTTCGTCCTGGTCCCATAATGAGAAGTGGTAGTTTCAGGCCTTTGACAAATGTCCTGCTATTTCCCCTGCCAAAAAGTTCCCTCCCCCTATAGCTTCCACAAGAAAAAGTAAAAAAGAAAAAAAGTAAAGTCCAGAGTCCATCACTTTTCTTTTTCTGTGTGCCATGTAACAAATGTGTGTGCCAGTCCGAGCTGTGTCGCTGGTGGTGGGCTTTTGGTTTTCACTCTGATTGAGCCTCCTGCTTTTTCAATCCCGCTCTGTGTAGGACCAGCCTTTCCTGGGAGGATGGATGATAGCAGAGATGTTGGGTGTGTGTTTCTCCATTTGAAGATTAGAAAGTGGATGTGGGAGCAGGGTGAAGAGCACAATTTATGTGATGTCACCTCTAGACATGACTGTTGTTAGGTTCTTCCCCCTTTCCTAGCTTGGTGGTTTTATTATCTGATCTTACAACACCTGTTATGCATCCAGAAGAACAAATTGGCCAGATTTGTGAACCATGTGGTGGAAATACTGCCTTTCGTGTCTCGTATGACCATTTCTTGAACTGTCCACTGAAGTGCTGCAGATCACGTGTGAAGTGGCAGAGGGGATGTTCTGTGTGTTGCCACTTCAGGTCTGTGGCACTGTTAGCTGTCTTGTGCTCCTTATTTGAGGACAGAATTCCAGCAGTGACCTTTTAATATACAGCATTGTTAACTTTGTAATCTTCTATTATGTCAGATGGAAAATATTTTTATTCCTGAAGTATCCTTTATTTTGAATATAAGGTTTTTTTGGATTGTCTTGTTAAATGGGCAGGCTTACATCCTTCTGTTCCGTACAAGCAAATAATTTTTACTGAACTATGTTATAGTTCTCTAGCACAGACAATATGCTTTACGCTCTAGGGGTAATAAATGTCTTTGCAGTCTAAGTCAATAGTGACTGAAAAAAAACTTCGAACAGATGTGAAATTGTTATTGTTTGTGGCATAATAAAATCGATATTTTGATCTGATTAGAAAGGAGAAATGTACCAAAGCATCCTTCTCAGTGGTGATCTTGGAGACCTCTTCTCAGGCTAATTCCCAGGAACTCAGTTGCCTATGGGAATGTTTCTCATTCTCCAGACTGTGCACCAGAGCGCAGTGCAAGTGCACTTCTTCAGGACTTGTGGCTTCCTGTGGGAATGGCTAGAGATTGATTTTGGGGCTGGTAAATGGGGCATGTGAGGGATGTTGAAGGTGCTTTGACATTAAGCTGGATTCATAAAAATGGCTTTGCTCTGGGAAAACGTTCACTTCTAGTTCAGCTTTTCATTTCTTAATGGAAAGGATCAGAAGCCATTTACATTATACTTCCTTTCCCTTGGTGACTTCATGGAGTTAATGAGGTGCTTAAGATTAAACAAGCACTGAAATTTCTTGCTTGATAAAGGTCTAACATACCAAAGGTTTTACCATTCCTTGTAACTTATTTTTGCTGTCAAAATTAATGTATTTCCCTATCATAGACTTGAAGTTGGAGTACTGTGAAGCTGAATGAGAGAAGTCAATATGGACAAAAACTAAAACTGCCGTAGATCTCAGCTAGCTGATCATTCTGCAGTGAGCTAAAAAAGGCCATTCCTAGATCTGTTTTCCTGCTGAAAGACAGTTTCTATATTTGATTCAGCTGGTGTATCAACAACCTGCTGTGTTTAGAGCAGCTCTAATTTATTTCCCACTGTTTGCCTTTATTTTATGGTACTGGCATTTGCTTTAATGTTAGATCGTTTTCTCCAGATGTTAATAAGATGGTGTTAATGTTTCCACAACATTTTTCTTGATAACATTTATGTAGAGCTTGCCATCTGATAGTGTGGAATCAACCCATTTTAAAATATAGGTAATAATTTTCTAATTAAAATTAGAGTCTCGGAAGTGTTTTCCTCCCTGTACAAATTGAGGTCATGCACTTTCCTGTGCTTGGGGAAAATTATGTTTTCACTGACTGAATGAATGTCTCTTACTGTACAAATTGTGAGTGTGAAATACGAAATCATGTTGTGGTTTTCACATGTGCACATGGACTATACCCAGGTGCCAGCAGCTGATCCAGGAAGGAATTCTGTGTTTCCAGAGAGGTGATCTCACTCATAGCACTGCAAGCTGCCAAATAATGAGCCTTAAATCTCAGGAATGCTCTGTTCCTAAACTTTGGAGAGAGGATTCCACACTGGGGGAGAGAGGTGGTAGACAGA
Organism: Bombycilla garrulus; assembly: GCA_013400315.1. Lineage (NCBI taxonomy): Eukaryota > Metazoa > Chordata > Aves > Passeriformes > Bombycillidae > Bombycilla > Bombycilla garrulus. The sequence goes on from VXBU01002483.1 coordinate 144,385, forward strand.
AACTGGTCCAGGAAAGCCTGGTGTGGCTGCCTGAAGTTTCTATCTCCAACCAAAATCAACTTTGATGCATAGAATTTTTCTTTCTTGCTGGGCTTTCTGAATTTATCTGGATAAAATGAAAAAAAAAAAACAAACGGATTTGCCAAATAAATCAGCAAATGAATTGCCAAAGAAAATGAGACTGAAATGCTAAAAACCCACTGTAATTCTATGGGTGATCATCTTGAGTGATGTTCTGAATACATCTAATGGGAGTCAGTGCTGTATGACCTCACTCTTAAATGATGTTCACTTTCACTTTTCCATTAACACTTTTCTCCTCCATTTCTCTATTTAGATCATGCTTCTTAGTGATCCAGAGATTGAGAGCAGCATCCTCATCAGCTCTGATGAAGGGGCTACCTATCAGAAGTACCGTTTGAACTTCTATATTCAGAGCTTGCTCTTCCACCCCAAGCAGGAGGAGTGGATCTTGGCCTACAGTCTGGATCAAAAGGTAACCAATTGATTTAATGTTTCAATGATTTTGAGCCAGGAGTTGAAGGGGATATTGTCTAGAACTGCTCCCTTTCAGAGATGATGATGAATTTACCGTGTGTTTTGCTGTTCTCACTTGCAGGTTTAACTGTGCTCAAAAGCCATGCAGTGACTCCAAAGCCAGCTTGCTAAAAGGAGCTGAGTGTTAGAGTGATCATGATGGGTGTGGAAACTTCAGTAGTGGTGATACTATGAAAGATGAAAAGAATGAGAGATTTCAAATGACATAGGGAGCTGTTCTAAAAATCTGTTGATTCATAGGCACTGATTTCTGCGCTGTCTCTGAGGATGGAGCACTCAGGCTGAGTTGGTCTGTGACAGCTGGCTGTTGAGCATTGAGGGGTGCTCATTCTGCTTGCAAACTGGGAGTCAGGGAGCAGCAACAGATGAAAAACTACTCTGTGCCACTTGTAAGCCTCTTTGCAGTGCTTTCTGTGAGAGAGACCGCTCCAGTCTGTTATTTTGTCCCTAGCAAATTTGCTCTTACATAGCACTCCTCTGCCTTGAAAGGTGCTGAGCAGAGCAGGTGCAATGGGTACTAAAGTGCTGTGGCTAAGGAGATGTGTGCTTAATTCTGGAGCACAGTCCCCAGTACAGCCCAAAGCTGAGACACAGACATCTTACCAATTGATCAAGTTACAAATTGTACAAAGTTTAAAACTTGCCAAGCTTTTCTCTTTTGTCTCATACGTTTCTGTTGTCCCTAGACTCTGGAAAGCAAAAACATGCTGAATAACCACTAAGTTTTCCTCACTGTGGTGGGTTGATCCTGGCTAGATGCCAGGTGTCCATCAAGGTCACTTGGTCACTCCCTTCCTCAGCCAGATAGGGGAAGAAAATATAATGAAAGGCTTGTGAGTCGAAATAAAGGCAGGGATCACTTAGCAATTACTATAATGGGAAAGTCACACTCAACTGGGAAAATTAATTTATTACCTATCAATATTCTACTGTACTTTGTTTTATACTATCCTACTATATCAAATAAGAGTAGAGTAATGAGAAGTAAAAACTAAATCTTAAAATACATTTGTCCCACCCCTCCCTTCTTCCCCGGCTCAGGTTCACTCATAATTTTCTCTTTTTTCTGTATCCCAGAAGCAGAGTGGGACAGGAATGAGGGCTGAGGTCAGTTCATCACACATTGGCTCTGCCTCTTCCTCCTCAGGGGAGGACTCCTCACACCCTTTCCCTGCTCCAGCATGCCCCTCCCACAGGAGACAGCTCTCCACAAACTTTTCCAATGTGAGTCCTTTCCACAGGCTGCAGTTCTTCATGAATTGCCCCAGTGTGGATCTTTTCGTAGGATGAAGAATTCAGGCACAGACTCTTCCAATATGGGTCCCTGTGGGCTCACCTTCACCAGTGGGTCCAGGGGTCAGCCTGCCTCACCACGGCCTTCACTGTGAGCTGCAGGGGAATCTCTGCTCCAGCACCTGTAGCACCTCCACCCCTCCTTTTTCACTCATCTTGGTGTCTGCAGCGCTGTTTCTCTCATGTATTCTCACTCCTCTCTGGCTGAAGTTGTCAATTTGTTTCTTCCCCTCACTTCATGAACAGGTTATCCCAGAGGTGCTGTCACTGTCACTGATGAGTTTGACCTGGGCCAGCTCAGGTCCATCTCAGAGCTGGCTGGTGTTTACTTTCTTGGACAGCTTGTTGCAGCTTTTTATGGAAGCCACTCTTGTAGTCTCCTCCCTGCTATGAAGACCTTTCCACACAAACCAGTGCATTAACCTGTCAGGTGTGGGGGTGTGTTCTGGGTGGGATTTTCAAATTTTGTAGTTATTGTTGAAAATTTCTAAACTAGTCAGTCTCACATCCCAGCTATAGGAGCAATATAGCTAAAAAGCTGTGCCTCTCTATTTGAGAATTTCCTTTGAAAGGCTAGTGCAAGTTATTACCAAACTAGTTACTGGGAATATAATAAAATAATTTCCTATTACTCTGCTTCCCACTTGCTAAAAGAATGCTGTGGCAGGCATCAGGTGTTTTGCTGCTGTGCTGCTGATGATCCTTGAGTGACATTTGCAAGAACAAAGCTATTGTAAATACATTCCTTTCATAGTATCAAGTCCTTACTGTATGAAAGAGTTAGTCAAATGTCAAATAATTTTCTGCATTCAGAGGATCAGTGTAACAGGTATTTCGAAGTAGGCTGAAAAGACCAGTCTATTTATTTGATGTCACAAAATGGCCTGATGCCACTTTTAAACGGGAGGTAATGCTTTTCATGATGCTGGTGTTGCTACAGACAGGCTTGGAAGAAGCAGGCATCTGATGAGATGGTCATGCATGTCAGACAGTCAGAAATGCACAGTCAGGAGTGTGCATTTGCAAAGAGATCCATCTGCAGTGAGTGCAGAGCATCTGCTCTTGGGTTGAAGCACTGTACACTTACTAGAAGAACTTTGGAGTCTGTTTTTGATGGTAGTCACTGGAAGAAGAAATCAAAATACAAAGAGGGCACATGTGATTGACTGCAAGGTTGTACTAATGCTCCCATACAGTACAGCAGTAGCAGGCCAGGAGCATTTTTGCTTCCACTCCTTCAAAATAATGCATCTCTGTGCCCACCTCAGCTCTATCTTCTGCCCAGGAGAAAGACAAAAAAAATGAACTGGACTAGAAACACCCTGAAGCTGCTTGCATTTTGTCCCAGAAACCAAATAAAATTGTTCAAAGTGTAAGAACACAGATGAGTTGTTCTGTAGCTTGTTGGTCAAATGGAAATGGAGCAATGCCAAGTTTAGGCTTTTCCTTTAAGTCTGATTTTGCATTCAAGGCCACTCATGATGCTTTCCTTCACTGGTCAGAAGGATGGCCTGCAGTGCTTGATCAATGTGGGCCCTAGAATGGAACCATGGAGCACTGCTTTTCCCAGCTGAAATGTTTGTTCATAACTGAGGTATAGATTGTGCTGAGCCACGTCTTGGGTTAGTAAGAGTTGTGAAAGAACTGTCACTGTGACTCAGGCTCGAGCAACCTCACTGCCGTCAGGGCTGATACTGAGATAATGGGCAGTGCTGTTGGAGTGTGACAGCAGTGCCATGTGAAATCCCCAGGGGAAACCTTCTGAGAGGCCAGTGTAATGCATTCCCGCGTGTCGGGGAAAAAGGGGTACTGCCACAGTTGAGCGGGAACCAGAGGTCAGCTCTGTCCTTCTCTTAGGTTAGGCCAGTGCAAGAATGAAATGTCTTTTAGGCTTTAAGTCCAACATACTTAAGAATACTCATCACATCTTTTGCATCTTCATAAGATTGTTGTTGGTCTCTTTCTCTAGCAGCCAGATCTGGATCTCACACCTTCCCACTCTGCTGTGCCATGCCTTTTCTCCTAGATGTGGTTATGGGCTCGTGCCAATGGCAATGACCATCTCATCTCTCTGCTGCTCACCAGGGAAGACGTAGCAAGGCCCTCTAAAATAAATGTCTGGAGAGGCTGCAGTGGTGCTCTGTAGTTGTGAGGAAGCTGTCCAATGGGGTGCCATATTGACAGGGGCTAATTGTCCAACTGCAGCCTGGTTCTGCTCATGCTCCTCTGCCCTTTGTTTTTGTGCCCATTTTCCTGCAAAACAGCATGAAGTTGCCTGGCACAAAACAGGTAGAGCTGTATCAAGTAGTGCTTGCTTTCTCAGTTCATATGTCCATTTTTTGGGAAAAAAACCTGTTCTGAAACTCTTCTGATTTGATGCATGAGAAGGCAATAAAATAGTAAGTTTATCATTAGCCTGTAAGCTGTGGGTAATATTCATCCATAGATACTGTGATGAGGAGGGTGACTTGCTGTATGCTCTGCAGTGCAGGCACTGCTACAGTGGGACACCACATTCTTCCACCTCTCTAAGTTTTAAACAGTGTTTGACCCTTAATTTCTATTTTAATGACTCCTTTAGGGGCAGATTTAAAAATGTAAATAACTTCAAAAACAAATCAAGCACATACAATTTGACTCCCAGCAGCAGAAACTATTAAGAGAAGATTTAATCCATCTTCTTATAACTGTGAATGTGTAAACAAGTTTGGAAAATTAATTTAATATCTTAGATTAAAATAGATATTTCAGATTAATATTTATCTTATTAGTTTTCTGTCAATTAAAAGTAATAATAGTGTGGTGTTCTAATTCTAAGCAAGCTGTGGTCAACTTGTAGTATAATGAGAATGATGAACGTGAAAATCCATTTTGCTTTGTATGTTGTTCCACACAGTAAAATGAAATGGGGACAGTTCACATCCCTACAAATAATAGATTTGGTAACCATCTAGATAAAAAGATTTTAGAATTGTTTTGTTTATAAAAATAGAAAACAATATTTAAGTTTTTGAATTAAATACAAATAGTTAGTGTTTTGGGTCTTCCCATTAAATAGTTTTCCTCTAAGGTCTTCTGACCTATAGTTCCATGGCTGTGATTCAAGCCTTTTTTTAAAATGTGTGTTTTATCCTAAACATCCCTCCTTGTTTTTAGGTAATTTCTTCGCAGCTGACAACAATGTTAAGGTATTTATCTCTAGTTGATTAAAGAAATGACAAACCAAGTAAAAAAAAAACCAAACCCAACACATTTTTGAATGTCCTCATAACAGAATTATTGTTCCTTCCAAGTTGGTATTTTAGAAAGTCTATTCCATATTCTGGGACCCTCTTTAAGAGGAGGAACCCATCTCTTCTCAACAGAACTCTTCCTTGAAATATGGCTTCAAACTGAAAAAAACAAAGACTTTGTGGTGGTACCACTTCCATCAGCTGGAATAATTGTATATAAAAACAGTTCAGTCACCAGTTCTTTTATTACCACTCCCACATAAGTATTGCCCTGCTTTTTCTTGCTTAGAGCAAAACCCAGAAGACGGCTGAGTGAGATGGAGTTCAGCAGGCTTTTTGAAAGATATATTGCTGGGTGGTTGCTGGTTACTTTGTTGATTTAAGGACAAATCAGTTACCACCATTTGTTTTCTCTTTGTAGTATCCAAGGAGTTATTGACGATACTTCCTCAGTATGAGTCAACACAGCATATCGTTACTATTCTTAATTTTTATAGCTAATTAGGACCCTCCTCTGCATTGCTGACTCTCCTGTATCATCACATAAATGCAACAGGGCTGAGCCAAGAAATCTGTGTGTGTGGGCATGAACATGTAGCAAGTTCACAGACCCTGATGTCTTCTCACAGTGTATAAAGCACAGGCTGGAGGAATTTTTTCAGGGCTTTAAGCAAACATGGGTGGGTTTACTATTCCCCCTGAGCAGTCATGTGACACTATACTGTATAACTATACTGTATAACTATCAGGTCCTGGGAGATTAAATGCATCTTGTGAGTTGAAAATCTTGGATCTCTTCCCAGTAGCTTTGTGTGTATGTGTCTACTTTATTGATAAAATAGTGCAATCTGATGTGTGCACGAGCTGGTTCTGTGAACGGCCCCGTTAAGTGGCCCTTCGCAGAAGGTGGACACGATGTAAATGTTACAGACAATTTGCTGCGGGTCAGACTGGGTCTCACAGGCAGTATCCATATTGACACGTTTGTACATCACCCGGTACAGAGGGAAAATGGTCCTGCAGCCTCCTGTTTTTGTGGGGGTATTTGCAGAAAATACGTAGGAAGCCGTTTTAAGCAATCCTTGCATCAAAATGTGGTGGGAAGGGGGATATATGAAAAAGGTGCAGTATTATCTGCTGGAAAGTGTGGGGAGCTGCTCTCTGGAACGCTGTGAAAGATTAAAGTTTCCCAGCAGGAGCTTAAGGTACAGATTTCATTTCTGCCATTCACAATGCCTAGGAAGGAATATCTTGAGTTGATCTTACATTTCTGATGCTAATGTGTTGAGTGTCTGATTTTATGTCTCATTTATCCACAGAACCAACTAATTCTCAGTAGGCAAAACTTCCCACACTCCAATACCTCTGTGGGGGATGGATGAGTATGTAGGTAGAAATGGAAGAGACTTTCCAACTCCACGAAGTTTCTCTCAGAATGACACTGAAACTTTGAGAGCAACATACACAACACTCTTGCATGAATATTTGTTTAAAAGATATATTTTCTCTTTTAAACATATTATCTTTTTTAAAATTAGTGAATAGAGAGAGAAAGAGATTTAAAATATTTCAAATCACAGTAATTAAGAGAAAAAAAAAATCAAACCCAGTATGCTAGGAGATACAATTTCACCACTTCCTTACAGACCAAACTGTGATCTGGAACCTCCTGGGAACGTGTTAGAGACAGAATAATTCAATAATACACCAGTTAAATTCCCCAGCGACACCATTACAAATTTGAGAACATTGGATAAACAAGAAGTTTGGCAGTCAGTGGCTTCTCCCTCCATAGAGCTTAATCTTCAGTAGAAAGTGAACAAAAGAAAGTGGGTGTCTCATTATCTCTTGGAATGAGGTGATAAATAAGAGGTGCACGATAACATTCTGCTGTATCACCAAGTTGCACCTGGCAGACAGTATCAGGTCTGACTGGGGAGATTCCTTTGGTGTGGGAGATGTGGCAAGTTGTCATCTGAAAATTGGATGCAGTGCATGTCACAGCCTTGACTATCTTGACTAGACATTACTGAATTTATTTAAAAAAAAATCACAGATTGCACTGGAACTATGTGGGAAAGTTTGTTTGGGTTTGTGTGGGTTTTTTTTTTTATTTTTTTTAATGTGCTAGACACAGAACCAGAGCCATGAAGGCAGTGTCTCTGCTCCAGGTAAAATGCTCCCCTGGAATTTAGCCCCAGTCTCCCAGTATGATGTAGGGCAGTAAGGCAACCAAGAGTGGGGTAGTTTGGTTTGAGTTTTTTTGACCATGTGCAGTTGGGGAGGGTGGTGCCAGAGAAATCCAGGAGGAGTTGTTTCTAGGAATATAGGCACCTTATTCCAAGCAGTAAATCTTCTTTGGGATTCTTTGTGATGAGCTGTTTTCACGGACATACGGAACAGTCCAATTTGAAAGGGATCTTGAAAGATCATCTGGTCCAGCCTTTCATGGGAAAGGCAGCCTAGATGTGATTATCTACCATCCAGTCCAGTCCTGTCTTGAATGCCTCTAGTGAGTGCTCCTTGGTCTCAGATTTTTGTGCCCCTTTAGGGAACTTAGGCACGTGGGGCTTCAGGATTGTGTTTGGGTGAGGTTACTGTACTTTGAGTTGGAGCTCCTAATGCTGGAACTGTGGCTCCAGGATAGCAGCTGCTACTGTAGATGTGCTGAAATTAAGCAATGAGGGTTGCTGCATGTCTGAAGTGAGACATGACTCTGGCCCAGACTTGTAGGTTTTCTTTCCTTAGGAGCTGAGGTATGGGGCTGATGAGGAGAGGCAGGTTTGTGTCTGCCTCACATCTCATTTTGATATAAATCAGCAGGCACCCAGACCTGTTACCTGCTCCTCAGCAGAACCTGCTCCTGGAATTTAAATGTAATTGTAGTTGTCAGAAGTGTGAGTAACTACTCATTTTATCAACAACAGCTCAAGACTGTGCCTCTTGGGTAAAACTCAGCTTTTCTTAGCAAGATGTGAACATTATTTCTAAGGAGGAAAATAAGTTATTTCTGCTCCTGCATGGATCCTCATGGTAGAATAACCATTTATGATGTGAGAGAACACACCAGGGCTAGTTTCTCATCATGGTTCATTGATATCTGAAGAGCACAATGACTGTGAGTCCAGCCCTATGGATACAATGCTCAGATTTCAGATATATCTTGCACCAGTCACTTGACATTTGAGCACCCCACAGAGTGAAGCTGAAGGCACACCTACTGCATTCTTTTCTTCACCCCAAAGGGAAAGAGATTGAGGAAGCTGCCATAATAACAATTAGTCCTACAGGCCTACCATACTGAGGAAGGAAATAATGTGAGTAGGTTGCCCACCTGTAAAGGAGCACAGTGTTTGATGTTTAACACAAGCCTTATTACAGTAACTGCTCTTAGAAATCTCTGCCATACTGACTGGTCCATTTATTGCACATTCACATTAAGAAGCAGTCCCTGCCTGACAGTGCTTGCAATTAAACTTCGGGCTGACAGACAAAGTGACATCCCCTCAGTATCTCTGGTGTATACAGGCACAGGTCATTAAAGTGTTTCGCTGCCTAACTACCACTGAAGACTGTAACAAAGTCAGAAACTGAACGCAGATAGAGTCCTGTTCCCATGACTTAGCCACAAATAAGCCTTTCATCTCTTTGCCTTTTGAATACTCTTCTGAGAACATCAGGTTCTACAAACATATCATGTGTCTGTGTTGCTGGACAAGCCACCTGCCAGCAGCTCTCCCAGGCAGGCGGGGCTCCATCAAACAGATAAACTGAAATATTAGTAAAGTTAGAAAAACACCAACCAAACAAAAAGAACCAAACCCCACACCAAAGCCTTGAGATTGGGAATATTTAAAGGCAATTTACAGAAGTCTCTTCTTCAATATGATAATGAACTGAAGAATTGAAATCACTTAACTTCATTTACAAATCATGAATATGTATCAGTGCCTTTAAATGAAAGGACAACTAAAACAGATATAGTGTTTGTTCAATTCATTAAAAGGAAGACAATTTATCGGGAGTGTTTTTTCACCCTTAAACTAAAGCTATATGCAAATGTCAGTAAATCAAGACCTTGCGCTTATTCTGCAGCATGATGAATATTTTTATAGTCCTAATTAGAACCAGGCATTTTGTTCAGCAATTTCCCCCAATCTAGCCAATTGGAAATTAAAATAGATGCCTTGATTACAAAACTCATTAGCAAAGAAGCACCCTTTTTGCTAACCAGTTCATTTGGAATGCACAAGCTGAATGAAGTGAGGAGCACTTGTGTTGTCAATTGCCGTAAGTGAAGTGAGCCTTAATTGTTGGCATTGTGAAGTATTTGTATTGCTGCATGTTTCATTGCAGTATAATATATCATTCATTAAACATAACAAAAGCAGTTTTAAAATAATATAATTAAGTGGTGTTGGTGCACCAGGTAATTTTTATAAAGTCAGATGTCACAATTGTTTGCATTTGAAGTATTGATGGGCATTACTGTCAGAAAGAAGACGTATGACTCTGCATTTATCATTCTGATTATGGTAGACCTGGCAGTTTTAATAGGAGTTGGGGAATTAAATTATGCAACCTTGGCTCTACTTCAGAAATGCCCAATGAATTTTGTCCTGGTAAAATACTGAACTTTGGGCTTGTGATGATTTGTGGTGGCAAAGAGAAAGTAACGGCTTGTGAAACTTGATTTAGCCAGAACAGACTTTCCTATTGCTTGTTATTTATGTTATAGATACTTCATGAGCAGGTTTTACTTTGAAAAGGGAAATGTAGAGATAAATGGAGCGAGACACATTTGATGCTTAAATGTGCTCTTCTGCTGGAGCAACCTAGTTTATTGTGTAACAGAGAAAGGATCCTGTGGCTTATTCCTGGGCCATGCTAAATCATGGCTATATATTGATTTTATCTGGAGCCTAAGTGGGGTGAAGAGTGGTTATAAATATAGCAGATGGGAATAAAAATGAAGGAGTGAAGAAGGTTGAAGAATAAGAACACCAGGGGCATGATTTATTTTGCCTGACTGTAGACATCTAAAATGTTGCAATGTACACCTACACTGGGTGTCAAGGCTTCACATCGTAGTTGGTGGTGATCTGCTGAATGGTGTTGATTGATTTCTGGAAGCAAATGTAGGCAACTCTTTTAGGATGAGGTAAATTGTACCCTGGACTTGTTCGTATTGACAAGGCCTCTGCTGAGTGTCAAGGAAGTAATTTCCTTTGCTGAGATGTAACTATTTGCTCTATTACCTGACATTAGGGGACTTGAAACCAACCTGCTGTCTTGGATGTGTGCAAAATGGATTACACGGGATACGATTCCAGTATGATCAAAACAGCAAAGAGTATCAAGTTTCCTAGCTCCTGTTATCGTGCCTACAGATTCTAATGATCCTCACTGTGGAGAAGAGAGCAAACATCATATGCAAGCAAAGGAGTTTGCAACCTTTTGTTTTTCTTTTCTTTGAGGCAGGCAGCCGGCTGGATGATGCTGAGGGGTGAAGGTACAGTCCTCTCCCCCTCATCCCCCCAACAAGCCCCTGCACGTGTCTGTTGCATCACCAGTAACCAAGAAGTGGAGCAGTCTGTGAGGGTGCTTCCTGAGGAAGCATTTCTGTCTGCTGGACTGGGAGATTGCAGTCAGGAGTAGGAATGGCAGGCCTGGAAATAGCAGGCTGGCCCTTGCTCTCGTTCTGCCCCTAAGGCGGGGCTGTTTCAGCTTCCTGAAATCAAAGTCTTTTTATACAATTGAGAGACGAATATCTTAGAGAAAAAGAAAGAGAAACTCCAGAAGGCAGCAGGCAGGAGCTGATATTTCCTGGCAGAACTTCCAGCGTGGTTGGGGTGGGGACCCTGTGTGAGAATTTCTCATCAGCAGGCGCTGCAGTAGTAAATGGGCCACGAGGCAGAGAGGGTCCTTCTTTTATGTTGTAGCACAGCAGTCTATTAAAAAGCTCATGCATTTAATTTTGAATTGCTTTGTGTCTATTGTGTGGAACAGGTTTATGTAATACTAGAAGCTTGTATGTTTTTTCTTGAATTGCCCTTTGCACTGTCACTTTTGCCTCTCCTTTTTGAATCACAACAAACCATCCCTGTCTCCAGTGCTTGTTTTCAGTGGGGAAATGGACCATGTTCTGATCTGATAGCATACCTGAGGTGCTTTACAAAAGATGTGTGCAGTCACACATGTAGCAGCTGATATTCAGTGTGAGTCCATTGATTTTAGCAGGAAAATGCTGATTAACATCACTGGAGGATCTGACCTGAAAACATGTGCAGTATTCTTTTCTCACATAAAACAAGACAGATGTGGTTATACCTTCCACTGTGCAGGGTTTTTTTCTCTCTAAAACCTGTCTGGTGAGAGATGCAGAGTCCCTGGGCAGAGAGCCTGTGTGCAAGCTCTTACTTGTGTTAAGGCAACTATTTATTTCTGTTGTTCAACCTTGACATATGAAAATTCACTTTTTTGGAAAAAAAATTCTCTTTTTTTTATACTTTTTTTTTTTTTTTTACCCTTCTGATAGAAACTTCCTGTAGATAGAAGCTTCATTTCTGCTGGGGAATAAAGGTGCCAGAGGAACAGCTGTAACTCCTCTATCCCCTCAGTAGGGTCAGATGAGTGAGTGTTTTCAGCTTTTCATGCCTATTGTGTTAGTGATGAAAAATGAGGCCGGTTCCTGGATTTTTGATCTAGCACTTCAGGATCTTCAATCACAAGTGTTTAGAAATAATGATTTGGTCCTTTAAAAGTAATGAGCTTGGCAGAGAAAAAAATCAAGGACGTATTTGAATAGTTTCAGTTGTCCTCTCTTATATGTCTCTTGATGCTTCTGGGACTGAAGAAGTGTTGAAAACCATGTTTTTCAAGTGCTTCCTCACAGTTACTAGAATCAGAAATTTTATCATTAAAAATAAAAAAGGAGCAAAACACCCCATATTTTCATAATGTCCTGATTCCAGCACTGTTCTTCTAGAGGGCATTTATGCTTCTAAGACACATATCCTTATTCATGGTTGCAAATGCTGCACATCTTCAGCTGTGTTTTGGTGCATATTTCAGCTGGCTCCATACTGGTTGTCTGGAGGAAGAATGGTGACCTGTTTGTGTAGGGTGTGCACACATCTGTATACAGGTTTGAATTTTTGCACTAGAAACCCCACAGCAGTTTTGTGACAGTTACAAGAAGTAATAAAATTCTTCAGTTTTGTGTTCAATTGATTTTTGTAGAACTATGGGTGGCTTTAAAGGGCATGATGCAGTAAAATTTTGGTTCATTGAAAGTATTGTGGGTATGATAAAAGGAGGAGCTGAGGCACCAAAATGAAGGGTGATGTTTTTGAGAGGAGGACAATTGATCAAAGAAACAACAAAGCTTAAAGCTTTATAGAAAATCCTTGTGATTCTGTAGTGCAAAAGGAGGAAAATGGGGTCCTTCCCACAGCCTCCTACCTTGGGCAGCTCATTTCTGCCAGAGCTTCAGTGATCATAAACTGAATATAGATTTTGTAACATTTTGTACTTTGCAGTGTTCAAGAGATAACAGCACGTACAAATAACATGTTAGCAGAATATACTGGACCCAAGGGGACTTTCCTGCCATATAGGAAGAGAACAATAATGTCATCAAAAGTTTTGCTGCTGAAACAAGACCCTAGTTTTGCCCTCTAACATAGCACTTGCTTCAGGCCAGTTGATTTTCTCAGATCTCAGTGCAAGTCCGCAAGAGTTATGTGCACATACCCAGCGGCACAAATGTCATGAGTCTGAAAGTTCTGCTGCAAAATTGAGTCTGATATTCCCTAGCTAGATGAGTTGTACTTTTTCTCTAGTGACAGCATGGGGAAAGCTGCTTTATTTTTCCTTTGCAGCCTTCCACTATAAGTTATGCTGTACCATCACTGTGAACCTTGGTTAATATCAGAAATTAATTACATGACATCAAGTTTGGTGAGTTGTTTTTGACTATAGCTGTTGTCTTGAATTGAGTTGTTGTAGTTCTGGGGCTTTGTAGAGGCTTTTTTCTTCACCCTACTTCATAAGGTGGGTTGATGGTACCTAGATTTTCAATTAAATGGGATAAATAGCTTAAATATAGACACTGTAGAATATTTACAAACCTAGAGAGCTGCTAAGAGAGGTAAGGTAAGAGCTTCCTTTTTCTTGCATGATCTGCAATTGCAGATTCATTTATTCCAAAGGTACACAGTTTGATTGCAGGAACTGGGTGATGGATGAATCAAAGATGACAGTGTAAATGGTGCCTGCCCAGCAGCCCGGAGGGATCCCTGGAACATGTGAGTTTCTCATTTGGTGATTTTTCTGGCAGAGATGCCTCAGTGCAGTGACAGTTTCTGCTGCAGCTGTCAAGCTAAATTGTTCCTGATGGTGGCTGGTATTTACAGTGATGCTGTTCATTTGGGTTCCTCCAGTAAACAGTCTCCTGTGCACATCTGGGTTGGGATGAACTGAATCTCTGTGAGCTGCAGGGAGGAATCCCTTGTTTTCCGTGAGACCTCTTACTCTTCCTTTCCTGCATGTGCTCTCTGGCTTGGCTGTGTATATGTGGAGATGGATGCCTGTATAATCAGGTTCTGCTTTTCCCTTCAGTTGTTGCCTGTTGTCAATGTGTGGACTGCCAGGGAATCTGGTCAAAAAGAAATTTGGCTAGCTACAGGTGAACTGAATTACTCCACTGTATTTTATTATAGTAAGAGCAGTACTGGAGAATATCTTCAAGATAGCAGAGCCCCTCATGGAGACCAGAGCTGGCTGTTGAGTAGGGTAGTGAGGATGAAAGGTACCTAACTTTCTTTATTATATTATATGCTCAAGCTTGCAGAATAATAGAGATGGCCTAAAAGAATTAATTGTACAAGAGCTGGGGTGTTTGAGCGGGAGATAATATTTGCTGAAGCTGCATCTTAAATGCTATCAGAAATTGAAGTTTTTCTGCCTTGTCTTTATAATATTTTTGCTCATAGAATTGATTTCACAGTAAGAGTTGTCCTATGACCAGCTTCTGTGTTCTCTTTTTGGGGGTTGTAAGACTCTCATGAACTAAGGTGGGCTTTTCTCTGGGCTGGTTTGGTCCGGTATTTTCCCATTGTCCCAGGCAGTATAGCGCACAGGCTGTGTGTGTGGACCAGAGCTGTCCAGAGAGGGATTTCTCCCAGTGCAGAATGTTTACCTGTCCTACCCAGTGTCTATTCATCTACTGTAGTTTCCCAGAAGACTTTCAGGATGGCATTGGGGGCATATCCACGACCAAAAGAGATGGAGGGAGGATGTGTGTGTGGCAGCCTATAAATTCCTGCTCTGCACCATAAATCCCTGACAGAACCCACAGCCTCGGGCTGAGGGGGTACAGTGCCCTCGTGGGGGAATTGAGGAGAAGAGCGGGGACAGTTTGTGAGACAGCTTTCATTTTGTGAAGAAATACAACATTCTGAGAAGTAGAGTGCAGCTTCTGAGGACCTGTGAGGTCTGCTGCTCTTCAGCTGGTGAGATGAGCGCTGAATGGAATGGGCACCTGCACTATCAGGGCTGATCCCAAGTGAGAACAGCATTTTCACCTGTGTGGGATGAGTTCAGGTGTGTGTCTGCTCAGTGTCTGAGGGTGGTGGGTCACAAAAACTGGGGAACTGTTTCGAGTAACCACCCTTGTCTGTGAAAATGCTGATGCATGGTAAACAGCACCGGGTGGCAGGTGTGTGTGTTAAATAACATACAACTTAAACTGGGGCAGAATACATTGCTTTAATTTTGCATAAATGACACATACTGCCTGAGACAAGACTAATATTTCTTTCAAGCTGTGTGAAGTTTTTTACGTGAACAATGACTATGTCTCAGAAAAAAATGCTGTTCTAAATGCAGTTTCAAAACCTACTCATTAATGCCCATGTACACACTTTCAGAAATGCTTTTTTCCACATAAAGAAATAAATCTGAAAAATCTTACATGAATTTAGAAGGTGGTTTGGTGCTGTGAAATCTATTTCTTCCACTAATCTGAAAAAGTCCCTCTGCCGTTAAATCCTGGTCTGTATAATATAGAGGTTAACCTACAGATAGTGCCACAGGGTTTGTGAAGTAAGGAGGAGAGGAGCAGCCAAGCATGTGACTGTAGCTTTACGCCCCACTTTGGCTAACACCTCAGCCTCTCCTGCTTTGTCCCTTGTAGTCTATGCTCAATAAACATGAAAGATTGGTCTGTAATAGCAACGAATATACCCAGATGCTTGCACTGTAATTAAAGGCATATATCACACAATAAAGCACATTTGAATGAAAAATCTTCCCATTAGACATGTGGTTCACATTTATTTCCCTTTTTGTTAAACTTCTGGAGTATAACTATTGATGGAGTGTAAGGAGGGACTTCTAAAGGGCTGCAGGGTGAAGCCCCCAGGAGCAAAGAGAATTTTCCTGTTGGGCTGGGAGGGCACTGAGCTCCTCAGTACAGGCTGACCTGCACAGCAGCATTGGCTTCATCCACGTGGCTGGTGGATCCAGTTAGCACAGACCTCAGACCCACCACTGCCTAATGCTTTCTAGGCTGAAGAAACTGGACTAAGGGATTGGCTTTCTGGCTTTGAGACAGAAAAATCAGCAGCCATTAGAGGCGATTCAGTCTTTAGTGCATGTTAAAGAGCTGATCTGAGGAAAAAAGGATTGAAGCAGCCTCTGCAGACAACAGGAGCAGCCTAAAACCTTCCTCTGCCTCTGGCTGAGCCTGTTGGATGCCAATGGATTAAATACTAGTTAAGGGAACTCCTGATGCACCTTGTAGCCTCTGGTAGCATGAGGCAGCTCTGCAATCTCCATCCCATTCTGATCTCTTCATGGTCCCAGTACAGTTCCCTTGTTCCTGGTCTCTACTTTAGTCCTCCCTCAAACTCTATAGCTGATTTTGAAATGGTTAAAATATCATGGAGAAAGGAATAAATAAGCAATCAGAAAAGTTAGCCTTCCCTCAGAATGGCATTTCTATTTATAGTACCTTTTGCAAGTTGCTAAAGCTAAATTCTTCAGAGATGATTGAAATGTGTTTTGATTGACCAATTTGAACATATTTTTTCTCCAGATTTTGTTTTTAAGGAAAAAAAAATGGAAGTAATATTTTTCATCTTGGTTCTGCACCACTCTAGAATTTCTGGAGGTGGGGGAAAAGCAAAAAAAGAAAAAAAAAGAAAGGCAAGCAAGCCTGGTTTTCACCTTAAAACATACCTTAAGCTCTTTGTGATACTTCTTTGTGACATTGCTCCTGTTGTCCTGTTGTAGCTGTGTCTGGATTCTTGATCTGCTAGAAAACGATCATGGAGTAGGAAAGCAAATGATGCTCGGCTCTTACCAGAAATACCAAATTTTTGGCTGAGTGGGCTTGGTGCCAATAAGGCTTAAGAAAATTTGAATTGTGAAGGTTTTTAAATTGACTTTTTTTTTTCATTGATTTAATCCACTTTTGTCTTTTTCTTGGAGACTTAGTGGCAAAGCAGAGAGAGCCAAGTCTTGCTTTCAGCATCAGGTTTAAAGTGGACCCATTAAGTGAAAGTATTTTTTAACTGTGAAACCATGAAACATGACAGCAGTGCATTGTCTTAACCTGTCTGGCTTCATTAGAAATCAGGCTGGAGTTGAGCTATACAATTACATCCTGAAGTCAGACATTTCACCAAAGCATTTGATCTTTGTGTAGAAGGTAGTTGACCAGTATATTATTGTGGTGGGATGGAGACTGAGTTTCTTTTGCCTGAAGACCTAATTTTACTGACAAGCATGTGAAATATTTTTCTTAAAATGCAAAAGAACCCCAACTTCCCAGCTTCTGAAACCTTTACTTTTTTTCCCTCTCTGTATGGGACAGACGACAGAAATGTATTTAGTATTTAATTTCTGTCTTGATCAGTTTTCAAAATAGCCTGTTTCTAGTGCCCATCTGTTATACAATATCTGTAGGAGCTGAGCAGCTCTGGTGAGTCTCAGACATGCATCAGTCTGGGCATATTCTCTTTCCATGCCTAAGACAATCTGGGTTTACAATGCTAGGGAAGAACCTTGGGCTGCAATGAGGTCTCTTGGTGCAGCTTTTAATCACCTGAAAAGGAAATCAAAGTAAAGGGATAAGCTGGTCCATTTGTTTTCATTACAATTACTAGTTTTTACTACTCTGTGTAAACAAAGACCATAAATTTGATGCCAGTAGACTTCTTTCTACTAAGTTCAGCCCCACCAGCTGTTGCACAAATCTTTTGGCTCGAGAAGCAGGATTTATTTTTAGCTTTAGTGGGGAGCTGTCGAGGGTGTCTTACCTGAATTGTGATTTCCAGGCAGCTTGTGACAAGAGAAGAAAAGGATAAGCTCTTTTTTCCATTATTTAAGGGTCCAGAAGCACTTGGAAGTTTCAGATCTCGGTACCACTGGAGCCCTGCCCTACTAGGTACCAAGGATAGGTGTTTCCCTTGGAGGAGTTGGAAAGAGCAAGCACAGATGTTCCTGAGCTGATTGCCAGCTTGAAGGTGACGCGAGCCTTTGTGTCCCTAATGGTGGCTCTTGACACTCCAGAGCTGTTCCACTAAGGCCCAGACTGAGGGGAATCGTGGAATAGAAGAAAGAGAGGAATACTCTGAATGTTTCTTTGAATGCAGCCTTTTCTACTGTGGATAATAAAGCCACTTCCATGGCAAGGGTTGCTCCTGACCTGGTTTCAGCCACACTACTGAAGTATTTTCGACCCGAGTCCTGTACCTACAATGCTGCAAATAACATGTCCTGCCTTCCAGGAGAACCTGAGAAAGGGGCTTCCATAGACCCCACAGTTTGAACGTTGCACTGGTGCTGTGAAAGGGAGAGGTATCCATCTGTCCTTAAAAAAGCAGGGATGGAAGAGGTGATAAAGAAGTAGGGCATGTTTCTGGGGTACTGATAGTTGTCCTCATGGCTGTACTGAATCTATCCTATGTTCAGTGGCTGTTGTCCAACATGGCTTATCTGTTCTGTACTCTAGAGACCGAAAAGTGTGCATTTTTCTTCCAGTTCATTTTACTTCTAGGAATGACCTTTCTGAAATATTAATGATGAAACCCTTCTTTTGCAATTTCATCTCTAACATAGAAGTGTAGAGAAAAGATACACCTTGGAATTTTCTGAGAATTTGCAACTTTTTCTGAGCCTTTAATTTATTTTCTAGTGCTAATGATTTTTTTTCCTTCTGTAGAGAAAATTTAATGCTCTACAACAGACTTTCTTTTCTGAGTTATCCTTTGCATGCAGTCCAATTTCCTACAGAAATTTTGACCTAATTTTATTTTTCTTCTGCCCCGGTTGGAGTTTTTGGCAGGAACCCTCCACACATCTTGTAGATTTTTCCCACCAGCTCTGGCTGAGAAGGTGTTAGTTTGCTTTGTGCTGTTCTGGGATCAGAGCCATCTTCTGATGTAAGCAATCTGAGCTACTGCTTGGGATTGTGCTCTTCTGAGGCCAAGCAGGCCAGGCTAATCTGATCCTCCTGTTCCATAGTTTTTCAGCTGCTGCCAAGTTATCAGCACTAGATCCACTCTCACCCTGATGATTTATTTTGAATACATCTTTCCATCATCAGCTGTATGTTGTGTCTGGAGAAAGTATAATTTTTTTTTGTGTAATAAATGACTTGTTCCTCTAAATGCATGTAGTTCAGCTGATCTTCCTCACTTTATCTTACATCATTTGCACTCTTGGATGGCTGGCAGGCAGGAAACTATTGGAGCGTCTCACCAGATGTTTTCTCAGGCCAACAGACCTGATTTCATAGCAACAAATAATATTTGATTTTATTTGCTTATAGGCTTTTATGTGTGTTCCTGGTGCCCTTCTTCTTGTGTGTGTATACATTAAAGTCTATAAATATCAAAGCTCTGTGAATTTCTTTTGTCTGTTTTCTCTTGCTTTTCAGTCTATAAGTGACATCTCCACGTGGTTCTTGCAGTGATGGAGTGTACCCAGGATATTGCATACTTGGTCTTTCTTGGGCTTGCCTTCACTATTCATTCTTCTGTGTGCTTCCCCCAAGAAGACCCAGCAGGTCAGCCTGGGAACAGGGAACAGATAATGAAATCAGTCTCATCCAGGTCGTGTGTCTCTGGTGGGGTTATGTCCTCCTGCAGTAGTCACTGTGAGCTTTTTTAGTGTCTGTCAGGAAAGGTGGAAGATTCTAAGGCTTGAAAAATGATCAGTTTTAGAAGTCTCTTGCCTGCCTAGAATTGAGCCTTGGTGACTAGCTTGGACATGGATAGCTAACATCAGGGAGTTGAGCGTCTTCCTGTGTTTCCTTCATTGCTCGTTGTTTTCTCCCCTCTCTCCACAAGTGGAATTGAAGCTGTTCCAGTACTGAGCTTTACTTCTCCAGGAAACCACAGAAAACCCCATCTGTTTTTTTCTATTTTTTTTTATTTTTTTTTTGCTAGCTCCCATTGGTAAAATAAACAAAACGCCCAAACCAAATTACCCAAACCTTGAACAAGATCTTCCAAGCCAGCCAACATGATGTGTCACACTGAGAGTTTGTACTGGAGAATTGCAACAGCATTTTCCTTATGCAACACTGTGCATGCATGTATGTATGTATGCCTCCTTTCTTTGTTGTTCTGTAGCTCTGAATGTGTTCCTGGCACATTGCTTATGTTTGTGGCACAGAATCTGACACCAGGGATAAAGCTCCTTCTTTAAGGGGCTTGCCAGTTTACTTGGAAACAATGCTGGTGTGAAATAAAATGTTGCTACTCTTCTTAGAGTTTGAAGACGAAGCATTCTGCCTGTGGTATGTAAAATCCTCATGATTCAGACTTGTGCTGAGCAAAACAAGCAGGAGTTAAGGTCTGGCCTGTAGTGAAACAGAGCTGTGTGTCACTGGGGCTGCCAGCGTCTCTCCTCGCACAGATTGTGTTCTGGGTGAACTGCAGGGCTGTGTTGGTGGATGTGATATGTTTGGAGCTACAGTCCTTGAGTGGGGAGTATTGTGATGCTGTTTGGATAAATATTTGCCATTTACCTTTTTGATGGTACAGCCTTTCCTGGTTTAAGTGGTAGGTCTGACTAGGCTCCTGAGCAGAGGCAGAGTCAAATCTGCTGCATGCCACTCTTTAGCTGCATCAAGAGACAAGACCAACCCAAACAAACATGAAGACTCACAATGCTCTTAATTTTTCAGTCATCAGAGTAAGTCAAATAACAGAAGGAGGTTGCAGAAAGGCTATACCCTTATAATACCACCCCCATGGTACACTGGAGTCCATCCCAATGAACCAATGTGTTGGAGTGCTCCAGGAGGTGGAAATGCCAGAGATTACTTGTTACTAAAGAGCCGGAGCAGAGCTTTAAAATGATAAAATCTTGGCACCATACCTACATAATTTTTTTCTTTTGCTTAGTATTCAGCCTTAGGACAAATTAATTTCTATTGGAATCTGCTGTACTTGCAACTAAATTTGTTGTCTTTTCTAAAGCTTGTCTTCTCCCATGAAGGGAGATCAACAAAAAGTATATGTATATATTAAACTTTAATGCACACTAGAACTCACTTTACTGTATTTTTTATTTATTTATTCAATGGTAACCTTTGCATTTGCATCTGTAAATAATACTATAAAACTGAACTGGGCCAGAGAGACCTTTTAGGGATTTGTTCTGTCATACAGCTTTAAGACTCAGTCATCTGGTTAAAATTTGAAGTGGATGCCCAGAATAAGTAGGTGAATAATAAATAACAGTTATTGAAATGAATAATATCCTCTTTATCTCTTTATCTGAAATCACACAACAACAGCAAGTTCAGTTTAATCCTTCTGATATCAGTCAGTCTGAGCTTTAGTAGAGGAAAGGAAAGAAACCCAGAGCAATAGCTGGTCTCTGGTTTTTAACTTGATACAGAGCGGGATGCTCCCTGAAGAAGACACTGGGAGACGAGTGGTTGAAGGAGATTGTGCTTCATGTCACTGAGCTTTCTGTAGCTACTGCTGTTATGCTGCTGCAGAAGAAAAGGAAACGCCAGGGGCAAAAGATAAAAGAGAATTGAAGGAAATGGGTGTATGTTGCTAATCCTTTCTTCTCATGGTGAGAATGGTTAATCCATAGTGGAACACAATCAGGATTCTAGACCCACTTGGACTTGCTTGTGAGCATGTCTTAACTGGGACTAAGTTGCCTGAAGCCAACTTGCACCTGTAGTCAGGACGTAAAAAGGATAACGAAGTTGTTTGATGCAACTGATGCAACTTGGTCTGTGCTGAGGTCCTTGTATGTGCAAACCATGTCCAGTGACTCAAGGAATATTCCTGGCAGGAACTGTGCTAAAGTCAGGGCACAGTCACAGCACTGTAGAATTTTGACTTTGGAGTGTGGATTCTCAGTTATTGTTCCTAAAAACCTGCATGTTCTGAGAGTTATCTTAATACTGATGCTGACTTCATAAGCCTAATTTCAAATTTGGACAAAGAATTTTCTTTTCCTGGCTCCTTTAATTAAACAAACAAACAATGCTTTGTTGCTTTATTTTGTAATTACACAGAATTCCTTTTGGGGCAGAGGACTCTATCATGTTTTTTTTAGACAATCACCTGAAAATCAGAGGCAGCCTGGCTATTGTGGACTTTTAGTGCAGTAAATCCCTATCTAGAGGAAGTGCTAAAGAAATATGGCCAAATTAGGATATTCAGATAATCCCTGATTTTTTGAAGAACATGGGGCAGAAAATCTTTCCTAATTCTTCTTACAATAAGCTCAGTAATGTTGGCTTTACGCAATTGGAGCCCTTTCTGATGTGAAGATTGAAGGATGCCTGCTTCCATATCTTTCCTCCTTATGTGTTTTACTGCCAGCTTGAGCTCTTACTGGCCAAACTGGTATTCCTGTTGGCATGAATGCAAAGGCCTGATTCTTTTGTCTTTATACATATCAGTTGCATTAGATACTTGATGGAGTCTGAATTTCAGGTTCTGTCTTTCTTTTGCTGGCTGTACAGTGATTTGGTTGTGTAGTTGAGTACAAACATAGCAAGAATTAATTAACTGCCTCAGGCTTTGGACACTGCTCAAACAGCCCTTTCCAATCATCTTTCTGAATTGATCTATGGTCCAGCTCTGATGTAGCTGCTGCATCTCTGTAGTCAAAGATACTGCCTGTCCAAGAAACCTTAATATTCAGTGTGAGCTCATGTGGTTTATCTTCCCAGTCACACTTAGCCATCCATCACAGCGGTGCCACAGGACACATCAGGAAGACATGGACCCTTCCAGTCTGAACATGGACCTGCCTCCAAGTTGCAAATGCAGTTGCTCAAATCAAATGCAATGCAGAATCTCGTGTGCTCAAATAATATAGTTTTCCCATTAAAGACTTAAATTTGGCTATTACAAACATTTAAATTTTTCAGTTCTATTATCTACCTTCTTAACTGGCAATCAACCCTTGTTTTGTTAAGCCAGAATTTATATCAGATGAAATTTGTTTGAAATCCTGATCAAGATGCTGCCTGATATTTACTTCTCTGTGATCTAGTGGTAAAGCATAGAAGTTAAATCTCAAAGCCTATTTTTTTCTCTGAAGGACCAAATTTGCTCACAGTTGGAGAAAAGGCACTTAAATATGTCTTGATTGTGAGAGGATGCATTGTGGGTAAGAAAATAGCTACAGGGGGATGGTGTTTGTGGTATTAAGCAGAATATATATGAGCAAACATATGTCTGAAACTCAGTGTGGAGTTGCATGGAAATTTGGTTACACTCAACTGTGTCGTTTCTTAACCAGAAAGACTCAAAGACATCATTATACTGAAAATTTGGCTTCCAAGAAGAGTCACATCACTATCTTTGGTGTTTAACTAGTAAGCAGGTTAATTTCTAACTTATCTAAAAATTTGGACCTCGTTCTGAATGTTAGAAAATATAAATTAGGAGCAATTTACTTTTAAATACAGAGGAGATCTGATTCACTCCATAAAAACAAATCATGGCATGACCTTGAGTAAGAATCACTACCACATCCAAGTCATGTTGGTTTATGTGATTTGTCTCTCATTCTATTTGATACTAGGAGCTCACATGTCACCTGCTTCCTATGAAGAAAAAAAAGCCAGGGGAATGGCCAGCTTTGTTATGTGGCAGTCAAAGTGAATGTGTTGACAGCTGAAATTTGGAAGCACAGAGTTGTTTGACAGGGTTTGGGAAGGTTTGCTTTTGCTTCTCAGGAGCCCAGTCTGGTTTGAGAGTGAAGGGAAGACATTACCTTGTTAACCTCTCCTGGCATCGAGGGCGATCGATAATTGTGTATAATTACTGTGAATGATCTATTCATGTTCTTTAATCTGAGCTGATAAATGTAATATTTATCTAGAAACAATCTTCTTTTTTCCTCAAACTTTATGCTTTCTCTCTCTCTATCTTCCAGCTGTACAGCTCCATGGACTTTGGGAGAAAATGGCAGCTCATGCATGAGCGGGTCACTCCAAACAGGTTTTACTGGTGAGTTAGGGCCACTGGCTTGGCCTGCTTTGGGTGGGTCATGGAGGGGAGAAGGGCATCTGACTTGAAGGGATGGACTGCTTTACCTGAATTATACCCTTGCTTTTGTTCCTCATCAATGCTATAAATTCAGTCCATAGCACATACCTTGCAGTGCAGTAGCTTCTGTGTTTGTACCTCTTGTCTGATAAAACGTGGTGTCTTTTACAGAGAAGTACAAGTCTTTGGATAATTGCAAAACTCCTGCTTTTTCGTTATACACCTGCTTAAAGTAACACAGAGGAGCTGCCCTGTGCTCCAGTGACAAACCTGTGACCATTAGACTTCCTCTTTTTCAGCCCTTCAGAGAGTTACTTTAGCCTAGAACAAAGTCTTTGTGCAGATGCAGCCACTCTGACCAGTCTCCTTATGCAATCTTGGGAAAAGGGATGATTCACTCTGCTTTAAATCACTGTCTGAGGAGCCAGTTTCATTATAGTGACTAGTGAAAGCCTGAAATCTGCAGTTAAAAATCTGCTTTGTGACTCAATTCCTTCTCATTTCCCAAGTGTCAGCCTCTCAAATTGGAAGAGTGTCTTAAAATCAGATGATGAAACAAATTTAGTTCCTATCTCCAGGCTCAGCCATCTCAGATGCTTCTTTTCCAAACTTCTCTGCGCCATGTGAAGGCTCAAGAATTGACTTTCAGAGAGAAAAAGAAAAGTCTAGTTCTTCTGTAGTTGAATTTAGGATTTGGGGCTTGAATCAGATTCTTAATACTGTACTTACTATATGCCAGATGATGGGGTGTGTGTGAATGTGTAGAAGTGCTGATTTACAGAATCTGTGCATAGCTAAATAAAGTCTGGTCCTTAAGACCAAAAAAGATTGCAGCATTAAGGAACTGGAGGGTCACATTTTGGGTGGTTAAAAATAAAAAGGACTTGTAAAACTTAAAAACTGACTCCCAATTACAAAGCATGATATATATCTATATCTACATCTATGTCTACATCATCTATGTCTGTATCTATATATCTTAGAGTCAAATTGTCAAGTTCATGTAGAAATTTTAGCACCTCATTGAATGCCCCTGGAATCCAGGCACAAAATATTTCTAGGCTGTATTTTCAGTGTTTCCGCATCTCGCAGTGGCGATAGACTCCTCATTTTAAATTATCTACATCCTTCTACAAATCTCTAAACATCTTTAGACTCCAGCATTTAAAACGTGGCTTTTTGGCACCAGTTCTAGAGATTTCCCTTGCTGTGCCTGAGGAATTTGGACACTGTGAGAAGGTTTTGAAGACTGAGGAAAGAAAGTTTTAAGGCTCCTAAGTCACACAGACCTGCAAAATACATCAAATGTCTAGAGCCTTGTCTGTCCATGTTACTGTTCCACAGTTCCATAATGTAGGAAAGGAAGTTTTTTTTTCCTCCTTGTTCTGGTGGCTGGTGGATGATTGACTGAATTATCAAAAATCCTTTGATCTCACTATTCATTCTGGGTGCACATGACAAAGGTGAGTGTAGATCCTCTCCAGGTATATCCTCCGGTAGAGCAGAATAGCTGGTCGTTGGGATAATTTTACCCTATCCTTCAAATAACACAAGTGAGCTTAGGGGAGAGGCTTTCTTGGAGGATCAAGTGCAAGGGCTAAACTGACTTGGGAACAAAGCAGAACTTCCTTTTAAAGGTCAGGTTGTGATGTTGTGCCTTATTTTCTGCTTTTATATAACAGTGGTCAACAGAAATTGCCTGATTGTCCATTTGGCACCCCAATGTGTATTGTTTTCCACAGTCTACCTCATTTTTCATTGTCTTTTGGCTGCACAGTTGGAACACTGGTTTTTTAGCAGTGCATTACATAAAATCTCTGTTTCAGGTGCCTTTTTCTCTTAGGAAATGTACTAGTCTTCTATAGTTAAAACTCATAAGACATAGACTTAGAAATCTTTATTCCACTCAGAAACAGCAGAGTCCCATGGAGAATAAGCTTCCCAAGAGAGTGAATTAGGTTTTTCCCAGAGTGGGTGGGATTTGAAACAATCCATAGTGTAGGGATCAGATATATTGAAATTGTGGAACATAATAACTCTTCTTAGCTGATTTATTTCTTTCTCATTTCTTTCCTTTTAAAGCTGCAAACTGTGATGGCTTGCAAGCTCTGCCTTGTAAAATTTATACAGAAAAAAATGCTAAAAAAGAACATTTTAGCCTCAGAAATTTGTTGATTTCTTTTTATTGCGCTATGAAAGAGAGAGAAAAGCGGGCATAGCTGTAAGCTTCAGAGGGATGTAAGTCACTACTCTGTGAAGCTCATAGAATCATAGACTAGTATAGGTTGGAAAGGACCATAAGGATCATCTAATTCCAGCTTCCCTGCCAGGGCCAAGGGTACCTTCCACTAGATCAGGTTGCTCACAGTTCCATGCAGCCTGGCCTTGGGCTCTTCCAGGAATGGGACATCTGCAACTTCTCTGGGCAGCCTGTTCAATTGTCTCATCAGCTTCACCATAAAGAACTTCTTCCCATTATCTATTCTAAACCTACCATCTTTAGATTGAAAGGCAGCACTCCTGTGTTATTACTACATGTTCTTGTAAAAACTCACTCTCTTTAGCTACTGAAAGGTGCTGTAAGTTCTCCTGGAGCCATGAGGTTCACACAGACCCACCTCTCAAGTCTGTCAGTCTCAGGATGGCATCCCTTCCCTCAGCTGTGCTGACTGCAGCTCTCAGCTTGCCTGTGGCAAGCTTGCCTTTCCATGCCACCAGCCTATCACTGTCTCTGTCATCAGTCCATCAGATACTACATTTCTGAATTAAAACTTCTGTGAAAGCTGAAATAGTAATGATAGGGAGATGCCAAAATGAGGTAAGCTGCTCTTCTGTGCTGCTCTGCACTGTTCATTAGCAGAGGCTCAGGTAAGCATCCATCATGAAATGGGATGGTCTCCATCTGATTGGAATGGAGCTGGCTTTTTCTGGGGCAGGCTTTGCTGAATGTGTTTGCCTTAAAAACATGACTTTCATCTCTCAGGCTGCTTTGAATGGGCTTGTGAAGACTATAAACTTCACCCAGTTCATGGGATCAGTCAACCTGAAAAGGAGAGGTCTGACTTTTTTCTCTGAGATCTTTCTGAATAATTATACCTTCCCTGAGAGACCTCACATACAGAGACCTTAAGGCCAGGAGAGAATCAGGATTGCTTCAGAGCTTGTGAAACTGGATGTGAATTTTCTCTCAGCAGAGTAAGCACAACCTGTCTGTTAGTCATGGACATACAAGTCAGTCTGTGCATTTTTTGGTGAAGCTCTAGCAGGCAGCATAAGTGATGGCTCTCCTCTGGTCAAAACCAAAGCCCTGAGCTCCAATCCCAATTTGTGGCATTGTGTCCTGGCTCTTGTTTTTAGCTTCTTTCCTTAATCATAGATGTTGGTGCTACTCACTGGTTTGTAGTTTTGCGTTCTCATCCCACGTGGATGTCACGTGTCCAACTGTTCATGGGACATCTCTCACCAGTTCCTGAGCCCACTCAAAGTTTGTGCATGAGCTGAGATTCACCCTTGGGCCCCTCATAGTTATAAAAAAACCTTGGATTTGAGTTCTCTACTTTGGTAGTAGTGATTCATTTGTTAACTACACCCACTGATGGCAGTGGCAGAGCTTGAACAGAATGTGTTACTTGATGTGTGTATAGGCATCCAGATTTGGCTCCCACGTGCCTTGGCCTCAGATTTTAATAATTTAAGATCCTGTAAGACTGGAAATAGGGAGTTTACGCTAATGTGATACAGAAATTCCAAGATCACTCAAGATAAACTGGAACCAGCATGGGTGCAAAGTTTGTTGAAAACCTACTCAATGTTCTTTTCTTTCAGAACACATTTCTACAGCTCCCTCTGGGCCCTGTTCATTTTAAATCACTGTAGCTTAGACACCTGTGCTGCCATGTGGAGGATATAAAAAAATAAAGCCCATATTTTGTACTGTAGAATTGCTGGGGACGTTTCCTTGCCTGTAAAAGACATGGTGTGTTCTGCTGACTAAGTACTGTTGCTCTTCTGGTACAAACTCGTAGGACCTGAATTGTCCTTAAGTTTTTTTTGCTATCTCTGCCTTTTCCTGCGGTAGGACAAAGGGACTAAGCAGGTGGGCAGGACAGTTTGGTTACTGGAGCATTCACCAAGCACTTTGAAGGACCACAGCTTTTCCCTGTCACCTCGGGTGAGGTAACAAGGTGCTGTGTTACCCTGTAGGTGGCACTGGGAAAGGAGAGCACCTTGGTTGCTGTAGTGGGTGGAGCAGACAAATACAGTAATGTGGAGCACCACAGCAGTAGATTAAGAGCACTAGAGGGTACAAGAGAGTGAAAAGATGCTTTAGGAACATATGAAATCCTTTTATCATCTTATGGCTTAATTCTTTAAAATACGGAGTTTCTCAAGTTGACTTGTGTTTTCTGTCCAATCAGCTAAACAGCTAACTGGAATCAGTGAATATTCCCTGTGCATCTGTCTTTGGAAGTCCTGCCTGTGTTTTCTGAGCAGACACGAGGATCACCATCCTGAGCAGAGGACAGCACTATATTCCTATGGATACTGACACCCTTTCTTAGTGTCCCCCCAGGCTTTTCTTTTTTGGAGAACATATTCCTGTTTCCTGCCTTCCATCACCACTGAGGAATATGAAGTGGTGGATGTGGAACTATTTTTGTCTTTTTTATTGTTTGTTTGTTTTTGGGTTTTTTTGTTTGTTTGTTTGGTTTTTTTTTTTTTTTTTTTTTTTTTTTTTTTTTTTTTTTTGGGTTTTTTTTTTTNTTGGTTTGGTTTGTATTTTGTTTTGTTTTGGCTTTTTTGCCTGTTACAGCTAGACATTTCCCTTCTCTCATTTATTTTCTTTACTCATGCTCACTGGAACCACTGGTGATTCTCTCAAAGCCTGGGAACAGGAAAGTGGGGAATACCCCTTTGCATGGAAGAGAGAGAGAAATCTGCACAGCATTTCTGATGCCTCTGGGGATACTTGGAACTCTGAGGTCTGTGTGCAGCATGAGTCTAGTCAGCAAGAGCCACTGAAATACACACTAGTGATGAAAGTTGGACAGAAAACACTGACAAGGCAGGAAAGACTTGAGGAGAGACTGGGAGGAGGAAAATAGGACATGCATTAGCATGGCTTCAAGGAGCAGCATTTGTATTTGCAAGTAGAAAAATTAGGTGTGTCAAGTAATTCTCACACACTACTGATTCTTTCAACAAATTTCCTAAGCAACCAGATTTCTGGGGTTTTTTTTGTTTGTTTGTTTGTTTTGGTTTTTTTTTATTTTTTTATTTTTTTTAATCTATGCATGGCTGCCACAATCACTATGATCTCTGGGGGTTGAAAATTGGGAGAAGAAAACACTTTTCACTGAGAGAAGGAAAGAGGCTGTGTATCCACTGACTTAGGTTATGCTTTGGAGTTAAAGGTTTTCTGTCACAGAGTTATTTGAGGAGCGAGACAACGAATTTTGTCTCCTGAGGGCAAGGTTTTCAGTCTTTTTAAAAATTATTATTGTTTTGAATAGGAATAGATGATGAAATGTATCAGCCAGTGTATTTTTTTATTTGCAGCCTGAATTTCAGGATGACTGTAGTGAAGGCTGGTTTGGATATCTGAGAGTCGTATGTTGGAAGTTACGGGGTTTACCTCAGTGTTTCTAAAAGTTATTATCTGGGTTTGTATGTTTTCACACAGATGTTTGTGTCTGTTTTTATTTCTTCAGTTGTGACAGCACTGATATTTCCTAATTCCGGTGCCAGTCTTGGTCCATGCAGACTGTTTCAGCAGCAGTTCCAGTAGTGACCTTTGGATACAGCTGACATTAACTTTACTTGCCTAGTTTGTCAGCAGAGAGATGGTTAGTCAAATATGTGCCTGCCTCTCCTGCAAATCCCACTAATCATTAACTACCAGATGGTGTCATTGCACAGTGCTGGGGAAACATCGCCTGATTTTTTACAGCCAAGTTTAGCGTTAGGAAAACATAGTCTTGTAAATGTCAAATTGACTCTTAAATAATCCTATATTGGAGTTTTTCAGAATTAAAATCATACCATACATGGAGCTATGGATAAAAGGAATGACTCCACTTTGGCATCTATGGATGACACCCATGAGCATCACCAAGGCATGTGCCCAGTGCCTGGTATGGAGCCTCCCTTGGGCTAATGACTCATTTGGCTCCGCTAAGGGACTTGCTTCCCATGCCTCGTGGGCAAGAAGGTTTTTCTTCTGGAGAGTAAAGCTAACATAAATTTGGAATATGTTACTCAAGTCACCATGACCACAAGCTGAGGACAACATTTTCAAACTCTAGCCTCAAACTCTGTAATAAGAGTTGAGGAAAGATGAGACTTTCTCATAAATTCTTGGCATAAATTGGAATATTTCCTTGCAAGGTCACTTTAGTTAACTAAAGACCACAACACCACAGTGATAATAAACCTGATTTTATTTTCCTTTTCACTTAAAAAGGGGCAAAGTGAAACTGTGAGGCTAGGTATTTTATTTCATTTTTTGTGCCTACAATTAATGCCATTGGAACTATAGACACTTAGTGTTTCCAGATGTTTGGTTGTGGGTGACGAGCTTGTGATTACACAGGAACTCAGTGACAGAGATGTAAATGGAACCTGGATATAGAGGTGGATACTTTTAATTGGCTGAAATAGTGTTTATTTCTGT
Organism: Bombycilla garrulus; assembly: GCA_013400315.1. Classification (NCBI taxonomy): domain Eukaryota; kingdom Metazoa; phylum Chordata; class Aves; order Passeriformes; family Bombycillidae; genus Bombycilla; species Bombycilla garrulus. The sequence goes on from VXBU01002483.1 coordinate 174,690, forward strand.
TGAAAAAATTTCAAGTCAATAAAGGTATTTTAGAATTCATGGCAACATTTTCAAAATGTTTATCTCAGAAATTAAAGAAAGGAGTATGGTGAAATATTTAACAGTTTTTGGATGGTCTTTTTAAGCAATCTTAAAATTTGACTAAAACTTTGTTTTACAGTATATGATTTTAAAAAAAATTAAAGCAGGGAAAGAGTGCAGTCTGAAACAAACGTGTGATATTTTTTTCCTAAACATTATCCTGTCCTGAGTTTGAACTATAGATTGGTAAGTGCTCTTCCAGGGACATTGTGATAGATTTTATGGATATCTCAGAGAACAAAACCTAAAGGACCCTAAGAACAGGAAAACCCTTCACTTTCTATCTCTGGGAAACGCTGCAGGACTGTTTTGTAAAGTCTACACAGACCCTATGAGTTCCATTAGTGCCTATGGTCAGTGCAATGTTCAGACTACTATTCCCCTTCCTGAGCACAGTCCATGTTCTTTTTCGAACAAATTTGTGAGAGATTGACAGAAATAGTTTGATCTGGGAAAGCATCTTTGTAGAAGGTGGAAAAAACCCATAGTACAATACTGGAAAATTATGACAGACTATTTTCTAGTTTACCTGGGACTAAACCCAAAGATATTTGGGGATTTGGTGTATGTTTATGCTGAATGATGACTTTATCTTACAAAGGAAATTTCTTAGAACTGATCTCTTATACTATGAATGTAAGCCCTAAGTCGTAGCTGATGGGTGCTTTAGTATTGTGTGCTGCTCCTCTCCTTACTGCCTGCTTTCCTAGGAAAATAAGTGTTTGACTTCTCTATGAAGTCCTGTGGATGCTGTGCTAATCAGGCTGCCTAGGCTCAAAGCTCTTTTGATGGGAAGAAAAAAAAAAAAAGAAAACATACTAAAAACATTCCGACTAGAAGGATTGTGTGTGATTGTGTGATTATGAAGAGAAAAAAATTTAAATACTTTAAATTCTCCTTTAAAACCCATGGACTACATAGTAAGTGAACCCTAAGTAAAGTGCCTCATGATAAAGTGTCACATGATGTGTACACCTCTGTAATTCTGGCTGCCATCACAGCAAGAATGAGTTCCTTCAATGAAGGGTATATCCTCTGGAAGGGTAATTTTGGAATAAGTTGTCTTTGAAGGACTTTTCTTTCTAACCACTTTCTATCTCTCTCTGACTTGTTTTTACTTGAGAAACTCAACATATCTTGCAGAAGGAAGGGTTGCCCCTCTCCAGTAATGTAACTGTGGATGTCCTTACATGAATACTATCAGGCTTTTAGAATTTGTGATTTGTTGCGATTTTAGTACAATTTGTGATGTTTGCCACATTTATGTCTTTAATGTTCTGTGGCTGGCAGTTATTTTTTTCCTTAAGGTCTCAAAAAATAAGGGCTGAAATATTTCTGCTCATTTGGTTTAGGTCACCTATCGCACTGCAGTTAGTGCTTTCAGCTATCAAAAAACCTTTTGCCTTTTTTTTTTTTTTTCTTTTTGTCTCTCATCTCTATCTATCAGGTTTCTTTATCTCCCAGAGGCCAGTCTCTCCTCTTACCTCTCCTGTTGCTAACCTTGGATAAGTTTATACCACCACCTCCCCCACACTCTCTTTGACTGAGTGTCTGAGACTGAAGCAGACTAGATGAACCACTCGTAAGAAAGACCAGGAATGCTTTAGGGAAGAGTTTGTTGAATATTTCTTCCAGTTTGTATTGATCCTTGGAGTGGGTCCCGGTGCTGTGTCTGTCTGAAGAGCTCTGTGCTCTTCTTGTTCTTCTCATGCAAGAAGGTAACAAATAAGATCAAAACAAATAAATCCCATCCCCGTCACTGTGTTTCAAAGGCCAGTGTTGGAAGCTGCAGTGCTGTACTGCTGACTCGTGTAGTCTGCCTGGCCTGACTTCATCCTGGCTCTCCTGATGCATGTGACACAAATTAATTCCAGCCTGTCAGGAACAGTCCCAGAGTAATTCTTTGTGATACTTTGTAGGAAGCATTGATGAAAGCCAGCCCTCTAATTAATATATTGAGTAATGCATCCCTCTGTGGCATATGGGGATCTCCCATACTGTCATAGCTTGGCAAAGCTAATCAAAAGCTGGGCTGCCAGGCTGAAAGTAGCATCATATTTTGTGCATTCCGGCCAGCAAGGAAGAGTCTTCCACTTTTTTTTGTGGGGAATTAAGTTTAGGTTTTGGTCCTTTTTCTATATCATACAATTCTTTCTCTTTCTGGGAAAATGGGTGAATTCTCAGTGTAGGAGAGAATCCCTCTTGTTTTGAGATGATGGAAAGATAAACATTTGGGAATTCTTTTAAAATCGCTACTGCTCTGAGAAGTTTAGAAATGACCTTTTCACATACTGTGATTATGGACATCGTTTTCTGGCCATTTCATTCAGTGGCAAAACACCTACAGGCATCAGGAGTGAGCATCTTTTCTGGGTCCATCCTCCCTCCTTTTGCCCCAGACCTCATCCCCGATGACCCACTTGATTTCAAGAAATGCACCTTTACAGCTCTTGTTTTTTTACAGTAACTGGGGCTGGAAACATTCTTGCATTGGAGGAAGTTGCAATCTAAGAGAGGATTTCTCCTCCGCAAGTATATCAGCACTATCAGGGACCATTTTTACTTGAAGCTAGATACCTCAAAATTCTTCAGAGAGATTTTCTCAAAAAGAATCAGGAAGGGCCCAGGTAAATTCCAGTTCATTTCCCTGAACTGACTTCAGCTGCTGAACCTTTGAAAATCTGCCTGGCATTGAGCTGAACAAAACCAGTTGTTTTATTTTACAGAAGAAGTTGAGCCCATGCTGTGCAGGAAGAACAGTCTTATCATGGCAAAACAGACAAGATGTTTCTGCATTAATTTAAATGTGAACCGTTTGTGTTGCTCAATAACATCCATTAAAGATAAGGAGGTCCGTTTTTATGCCTTCTGCTTGTTGTAAATTAACAAACTCTCTTAAAATGACAATTCATCAGCAGTTATATGAGGCAGAATTCATTCTCAGCAAGAGAAGAAAATGAAACTCCCATCCTTTCATTCCCTGGCATTCCCCTGAGTCTCCTCTGTAGAAGGAGATGAGTTTAATTTTGCTGTTGTTAAGCACAGTGAGCATGAAGCTACATCAGAATGTAAGAGCAGGAAGGAGCATCTTATTAGCTGCACTATAAGTTCTTTTAAATAATGTTGATTCAGTAACTTGTGTCTTGCTGATCATGTCGAGAGGAAGGCTGAAAAGCCAATGAGTGATGCTGTTTCACTTGCATATTTGTAGTGAGTTAATTGGAATAGGACATAGCAGTGGTTATCATAGCTCTGTAATTATCTTGCAAGATAATTGTTCTTCATTGGGCAGAAGGCAATAAAAATGGGACGTAGGCACATTTCTGTGTTCAGTGGAATATCAGGAGTTCTGTAGCTGAGTTTGAGAGAGAAGCACACTCACCTGTCTATTCCTATTATTAGGAAATAATAAATAATATCTGTAGACTTCAGAGCTGATTTCAGTAGATCTGACATAGGAGAAAATTATAGGTTTTCTCATGTAGGAGAAAATCCTGCTTTTTATTGAAAAGAATAAAGAAAATCAAGCCAAAAACTACCAGGTTTTTGGCCAAAGGGTACAGACAGATTCTTAGATTTTGCTCACAGTATTTTTTGCTTTCAAGTTTTGATTGAAAATCTTTGAGTAAAGGAGACATGTTCCACTAAAATATTGATTTTAGGGCCAATCTGTAATAGTGACTCCCTAAAGCCATTTCTAGATCTGCAGCAGTTTCTCCAGAATTCTTTTTTTTCTTTCTACAAATCATTAGATTTGAACAGTGTGCTGGCACTTTGGAATTTGCCATGAGGATAGAAACCAGCAGAGTATTACTTTTTATTTGGCCTTGTATTTCTCTTTCCTTTTATTGCTCCTCTGTAACAACAGATTAAGAACCCAACAGAGAGAAGCTCTTGATTTACCTACAGCTTGACCATGCACCTTGGCTTCTTGACATGACTCCCACTGCAGCATTCTGCCCTGAGCATTCTCACTTGATCAGGGCGATGCTCTGGGGATGAGGGTGCTTTGGGATGTGCTGCTGTGAAGAGCATGGAGTGTGTCTAGTGTGAGTAGCCTTGTCTCCTCATTGTTTGTTCACCTGCTTACCTTCGAGCAAAGGACCCACAAAAGGGTCCATGTGCAAAGGACACTCAAAAGATCTGTGCTTTCTTTGGTCTCTCCTGCTGCAGTGTTGCTCCTTCACTGACAGACCTGCATGTGACTGTGTCTGTTTTATTCAGCTCTCCATTCTGCCTGTGAGGATGCTTCTGTCTTGAATGCAAACCTGTCTTGTCATGAGACGCTTGGTGATCTGCTGACCTCATGTTACTGTTGCTTTTACAAATCATAGCCACACAGACTTCTGTTTCTACAGACAGAGCCTGTCTTTAGACATCTGTCTGCTGCCAGAATACCTTTTGTTTCCTGCTTCTTTGTCTTTTCCTCCTGTAGTGTTGGGACAAATGAGCATCTCATTCTCAGCAGCTAATTGAGTGTGATTTTTTGGGGGCAAGGAGGCACATTGATGCATTTATGCTTGCTGATCCAGAACAGAGTAGTTTATTCTACTCTGTATTTCTCCTCCTTATCTTTCTTCTTCATTCCTTTCTTTCCCTCTTCCTTTTCTGGCTGATGGCTAAAAGTCAAAGAAGGAAATAAGCCATTTGTTTTCTTCAGGTTAGTGTCTGAAATGCAGAGAAACAACTGTCACAAAAAGTTTGTGACACAAATCTATTTTTTCATATTGTTTTTCCCCAAAACACATGAAATGAACCACAAATTCATTTCCAGAATGTTAGATGTTATCCCAGGGAGATTCTTCACAATATCCTGCAACAGGGAATATAGAGACTCATTCTTCCTTAATTAATACATTGTACAATGCTCACAGGCATGTGGGGCTCATCAGCAAATCCTATACCTATTGTCTGTGCCAAGCTTCACACTGGCATCCCCTCTTTGGACAATTTAAGCTTTATTTTTATCCGTCTACTGCTGCATTCATTTATTAAATGATGCTCTTGCTCTGAAGCTTTTGGAGGCACTTTATTCTGCCTAGGCCTCTGTTAATAGCTGAATCACTGAGCCTTAGCATTTCAGGCATGTCATATTTACAATTGGAAAATATTTGTACAAATGAGGGCAATTAAACACACAGTGAACTGATAATCCTTATTTTGATGTAAAACGTTTCTTGAATGGGTCATGTTTAAGATACTTTTGCCAGGAAACAAACTCAGAGGAATATGACAAACATATCCTTTGAGGAAGAATAGTAACTTCAGTGAAATCTTTGGTTACAGGCTTGCCAGGCTGAGCTAAGGGGTCTTTGAGAATGTACTTTGCTTTTTTTAAAGTGATCTGAAACAAGGCAGATTCATGTTTCTTGAAAAAGCAAAGCAATAATCTATAGCAATTCCCCATGTACATGACTTTCAAAGGAAGGTAGCCAAGCACTGGGAAAACATTAATTAACTGGTTTTCATAATATGGTAGGCACTGAACTAATTTTAAACAAATGCAAAAATCCAAAAATATACTTTTATTCTTGTTTCCTAAAGGGACTTGAAATTTAGAATAACAAAAGTGAAATTGTCCTGCAAAAGAGTGTCCCTTCCAGAAGGCAAAACAGAATCAAACTCTTGTGTTGGAATGTGCTTAAAACTTGTCCACCATAAAACTTGCAGACCTCTAAGCCCCAGCACAATCCCCTCCCTCCTCTCTAGAAATGCCCTCTCCAAAGCAGCACTGTTGGTGTTGGATGCTGATGGGGTAGGGAGCTGATGGTTTGTCATGCACTTTGAGAGGGCTTTGGGAGGTCTTCAGGACAATAATGTCTTAAGTTGATGAGCTGATGCTTCATTTCTTCTACCGTATTCTTATGCTGGTACTGCTAGGACTTGGCAGGAAAAAAAAAAGCTTCTCATTCAATTAGGATAAGGGATAAACACTCAGGACTGCCTTTGCATAGCCTGGATCAGCTGTACCCCGATGAGTCAGGAGCAGCAGCTGCATGGGAGCACACCCCTGGCAAAAAGCTCAGTCCAGCAGGTTCCAGATGAAGTTTGAAAGGCTCACTCCTGTGACCTGGGTTTGCAGGAAACACATGCAGATGTCATGAACACCTTAAGTTTTGTTTTCTTTGAGATACCATGCAGAAAATTTCCTTAAAATTCATCGGAACCACTTAAAACAGGATTTGCTTTGCTGAAAAGAAATTAGCTGAGAATAAACACTTGGCATTTTTTTCCCTTATCTTGCAAGCTGAGTCTCACAACAATTACTTCTGCTGGTGTCCAGAACTATGGCTTCATGGAAATTAGCACTGGAAAAGATGTAGAAAGCTCCAGGGACCTCGCTAAGACAGTTCCTTACAGTATCTCCCTGCCCAGCTTTTTTCCCAAGCTTCATTTGAAATACGCTGTGCAAGGAGGTTTTGCCCTAACTCTTCAGAGACCTCATCACATCCTAACACATCCAGCAGCATCTCCCCCAGCTCAGCCACAGAGAATGATACTGTATTTATGTGTTTAATAAACACATTCCTTGCCCCAACAGTTCAACATTTGTATAGTTCTTAACTGCGGTTGTTTATGGTGGGTGCCTGGCCTGGAGCTGTGTGCAGGTTGGGTGTATGTGGGCTGTTATGTGCCCAGAGTTAATGTCTGATGGAGATGATTTTAGACCAGTTAATACATGAATTACCTTGACCACCTGAAGCCAAGGTATTGATAGCTAGACAAATGTGATGCAATATCAGATAGAGGAGAAGCCTGTTGGAAAGGTATGTGTCATTTAGCAAGGGTGCCATGTGGAAAACTCCAAGTCAGTTGAGTGGGAATAGAATGAATTTGTTTCTGCTTCCATGTATCCACATGGGGATGGCCCTTGTGTTGCTTGGATGAGTTAGAAACACGCACTGCTTGCCTGGTACCACACAAAACTGTTTATTCACATCTGGAGCAGGATAGAATTAAAATTACAGCAGACTAATTGGCAATATCCACTAATTTAACTGCAGCTGCCTGCAGCAAGAGGCTGAGTTTTTCCCCCTTTACATATTATTGCACAATAAATGTGCCTTGTTCCTTGCTGTTTGTAGCCCTTATTTACTGCACAACATCCTGCTAGGTAGTATCCATCTGTTTCCTCTGTCTCTTTACATGGACACTGGCAATTGCCTTCAGTCTGACATCTTTGCAAAAAATGGGTTTTCAAGTCAGCAGTTGAGACTTGGGAGTCTCAATTTGCTGTAAAAGTTTTGATTTTGTTTTCAAAGCTGGTGAATGCCACTTTGACTGGTCAGAAACTAGACACACCCCTGGAAATAAGCTCAGTCCAGCAGGTTCCAGATCAAGTTTGAAAGGCTAACTCCTGTAACCTGAATTTTTGCTTTTAACTTCTTGTAAATCCCAAATACAAATGTTGCTCACTTTCAGTGATATGCACTCAAACCTCCCAAACTCTTGGGTCCAGGAGATAGAGGAACAGAGCATCTCTTACTCTTAGTTGATAGTTTAGGGAGCAAGGAGCAACAAAGGCAGTTGGAATTGCTCAGCTGTTTTCATTTAAGACGCTGGAGTAGCCTTATCTCAATTATCCTTTTCACCTTTAAATGCCTGGTGTCTGCGAAATGGGTAGGAAAAAAATGCAAAAATTGTTTATTCCATGGAAAGGCATTAGAGTTGGTGGGAAAAGTGAGCTGGAGTGTGCAGTTGGCAGGTAAACTAAGGAGTCTCTGTCTTTTTTCCTTTCTTTGCATGTGTTGGCATTTTTTTTATTTTGAAGTATACAGTACCTTATAGGGAAACATTTCAGGAATAGTTAAAGTGCAGAATATTGTGTTTTCCTTGCCCTTCTCACTTGCTCTCCCTCCCAGTCAGAGATGAAATATGAGCAGTGTGGCCAAGTAAATGTGCATCCATGCACAATGCTCTTCCCTCAGGACAGAGATAAGGATCTTGCCAGGATCATGTCCATCCTTCAACTTTCAAGAGCACACAATTCTCTTCTGAAAAGAAGGGAGGAAGGGAGAAAAGATCTTGTGAGAATCAAGAGCTACCATGAAAACAGAAAGGAAAAGCAGCAGCAGAAGATACAAAAAAAAAGAAAGAAAAAAAAAGTAACAATTCTTCCTTTTAATGGAATTCAGAGGTAGTTTGAATTCTTAATTGGAAAATTATCCTGTGCCTGCTGCAATTCTGGCTGCAGGCTCCACACTTTGAAAACTGCTTTTGCAGCAGTTGGGGAACATGTCAGCAGGAAAAAACTGACCTTTCCTGTCACTGCTGCCTGCATCCTCTCAGCATTTTCTCATGCGAGGGGTGATTAATGAATAGGGATAGTGGAGGATGTTAATTTAGCTCAGTTCCTCACAGTGAGGGTGCCTTTTTTTTTTTACTCCCTATCCAAGACAGCAGCACACATGGGTGCATTTTGTGAACCTTGGTTTAAATTTTGCTGTCTGGAGTTTATATACACTGAGCTGTGTGACCATGGGTCAGGACCTCAGGCTCCTGAGTGTTAAATACTCTTGTCTTTGTAAGCTTCTGGACAGGGCTGTTAGCTAGAGAACCATGAAAGCCTTTCCCAGCCACCCCACTCTGTGGGCTACACTTGATTGTGCAAGTCTGGGGATGCTGACATCGCTCCTCAATGTGTTTTAGTTGCTTAAATAATATTGACCAGTGCATCCTCCAAATGTTCTTCAGAGAGATAATGTGTACAAAAATACAAGGCAGTGAAAGTGTCTCTTCTTGTTTTGTTGCTGCTCCTGTATTGCCAGACCTGAGAGGCTGTTGTAGTGAGTTCTCAAGGCTGGAGAATTACAACAGGATAAAGGGATAAAGGAATAGCTTTAGAGTCTGTGTGTGTGCTTTTGCAGCTGTGCTTCAGGATCTGCATTTACATCTTGCTCTTTCCACTGCTGACTTTTTTGCGTTCTTTATGTAAAGCTCCTCGTTACAAATGATGAGAGACCATTTACAAAAAATACCTGAATTCAAGAGTCAGAGCAATGCAAAGTAAAGCTCTGTCCCTTGCCAGTGGGAACAGATGTGAGGTGAGGCATGAAGAAACAGCATTGATTTGGGATCTGTTTTGCAATCAATCACTGGTATAAGAAAGCTACTTGGTTTGAGCAAAGGAAGGATGATCAATGCATCACTTTTCAGCTTGTTATCTGCCTGCAGATAAAGCAGCCTATCTTGCTTTTGGGTTGCACAACACTTTGTGAGCTTTTCAACCTGCAGTGCACTATTTGGTGAACAGAGGAGTACTAGGGGTGTGCTGTGTGCTAGTCCTTTTTTGTCATCGTTGTTATTCTGAAAAGAACCATTAGGCTTGTCAAAACTAATTGAGGGAAACAAGTAGATGGCACTGGAAAGGAACATCAAGCTAGAATGACATGTTTCAGGAGATTCCTTCTCATTCCCTGGTGCAGACTTGAAAGGCATTATGAGTAGATCCACAGAGCTTGTGCATGCAAATGTACAATGGTAATGAGTATTCTGGATTTTGTTAGGATATACTTAGGTTCTTCTAATTACAGTCCCTTTTAAAATGAATAGTACTGTGGCAGACCGATGATGTTACTGGGCTAGGAACAGCTTTGCCCCCTTGCTATAGGGGGAGATAGAGTAGGGCACTGTATCTCCGTCTGGAGGGGAGAGCCCCAGAGGATGTCAGGAGCCCAGGTGAAGCCATTGTGGTGTCAGAACACAGCAAATGGCTCTGAGTAGGAGTCTGGTGTCTGGCTTCCAGAAGGATGGATGCCAGGAGAGTGCATTTCAGACTGAATTTAAGTAGGAAACCTGTTGGTAAGGGCTGCAGGGCAAGCCTCTAAAGTGTTCCCAACCTTTACCTCGAAGTGCTGGAATTGCCACTCTGTTTCATTAAGTTGTGATGAATAGATATGATGATAAGCATGTACATCTGTCTCTATTGGCATGTCATAGACAAGGGTGATGGTTTCTGAATGACTGAAATTACAGCAGTCACTGCTGCTCATTTGAAAAAGGCAGAAAATGTCTGCTATGAATTAGAAAAATGCTTTCTGCATACGTTGGGGACTAATATTGCAGCACATGGTAATGTTTTTCACTGATATTTAAAGGAATTTCTGTGCATCTTACTGTCACTTTTAACTGTGTCCACACACTGGGAAGATTTGATCCCAATAATTGCATGATCACAGGAACTCAGGCTCATTCTGACATCCTTACCAATAACAGACAGCACTTTCTTCCTTGTGGGATCACCCTGAAACTGATGGTAGCGATTAAGGAGCAGACTGTTTCTCACTGTGAGTGGAATGATGAAAGCCCTGCCTGTGCTGCTTTGTTTTGTTATGTTGGTATCTTTTGGCCACAATTCAGGGTGCTGTGAATGGACTCGCTCCCGATGTGGTGCTCTCATTAACAAGCAGTGCCAGTTTCAGTTACCTGCGCTGTGGGTAATAATGTAGTTGTTTCGACATCTGCAGCACTGGCTGATCTTAGCTGAACTCCTGCACATTTACATGTTTGTCATTGCTTCAGTTGCTGTGTTTTTTGTGGGATTTACAAAAATGTATCAGAGCATCTGCAATTTTATTATTATTATTATCAATGTTTCTGCTGTTGATGCCCCAAGGATGAAAATGGCAGAAGAATGTGATAATTTTTTTTTCAGAACATTAGGGAATTCTGAACTTTGGTTGGCTCAGAGGGAATCTATTATTTACAATCTACTGTATCAAATTCAACTCCCACCAAATTAGAAACTGATTTTTGTCATTGTCCCTTTTTAATCTAACCCTTTGGTTAACTCAGGAGAAGCAGCACCATAAATCACGTGGACATCTATGGATTTTTTTTTTCCCCTGCCAGCCGTTGCTAGGACTAAATGTTCATCTCTCAGTGATTCTTATCAGCCAGGACACTAATAATAACATTTCTGTTCTGGGCTTGACTTTCCCTCTTCCAGGAGGAAAAGTATCTTTTCAATGCGCTTTGAAAAATATTTTTAGGGAATAAATAACAATGCACAGAAAGATTTGACTTGGGGTGCTTGAGTTTCAGCTAGTGAGATTAAAGAAAGTCTTTGTGCCTCTTGTCATAATTGTCAGGGACCATGGATGGCATGGGGTCATGGTGTAAATAATGAATGCTTTCTCACCTTTTTAAAATCAGAAATTCACTATATGTGCAACACTGTTTTTCTTTTGAAGATGGGGAAAAGGAGGTAAAGAATAGCAAGATTGCCCAGCAAACAAGGGGCAAATCAGGAAACTTAGTCTTTAATGTCTCTAATCAGCCAAACAAAACCTTCTTTTAATTTGCCTTCTGAAGGCATGAGGCTGCTGTGCCCTTGTTTTTCCTTCAGCCTTAAAACAGAACTCTGATTTTACTGGGTCTTGGGAGCAGCGCTCTTTGCCACCACAAGAACAGTCATAGTAATCTTGATCTTGTAGACAAGGGACAGGCAGGATCACTTTCCCATCCTGGGTTGGTGTAGGGCCCCTGAGTGTGGTGTGTGTGGAAGTATAAAGGTGGTGAGTTGTTAAAAGGTGGAGACCTACATGCCATGTGTCCCAAGGTAGGTTTGAACTAGTTTTGCTTTCATTCACCATCTCTGTCTGATTGTAGCCTTTCAGCTAACTGACTGTGTTCTCTCTCTCCCCCCTCTCCCAGGTCAGTGACTGGTCTGGATAAAGAACCTGACCTTGTGCACATGGAAGCGCGGACAGCTGATGGACGTGAGTGCCTGCAGCCAATGCTAAAAACTGGGCTTTGAGCCAACAGTGGAGTGGGAATGAGAATTTGCTTTACCCATTTTACTTCCTCATTTCCATTTTAATTGGTAGGGGAGATGTGGGTCCTGGGGTTTGTTGTGGTGTTCTTATCCTGAGCCTGTAGAGGACAGTCATTGGCCACAGGGCTTGTGTCTGTGCTGAGGGTGGACAGAAGCACAGTCTGTTGGGCTGAGAAGCCATCTATTCTGTTCCCTATTCAGCTGTTTCAGTATCACGTAGTTTACATCAATCATAAAGAGCTGGGCTACCAGCACTGTACTATGGAACCTCTGTGCATTTCTAGAGGTGCTCAAAACAGCTATGTGGTACCTGAGAATCTGAGAAATTCCCTGCAGTCAGACTTACCTTCTAGCCAGAATGTCCCTGTGCCCCTTGGTCTTGTATAAAGTATATTTTAGTTTTGCTCATAATGTGTGAATAGGTGTTCCATACCAAAACGTTACAGGCCTTGAAAAGGTGCCTGGATCTGAAGCAGGAAATAAGGGAAAAAAAATTCTTAACTCCTCACTGAAATTAATATAGTCACATTTGCACTGGGATGGATTCCTGTGTAGTCAATCTCTGTCAAAGACAATGGTTTTAGAAGTTGATTTACTCTCTCCAAAGTGTTTTAGATATTTCTCACAGGAAGTGCAGCATAGTAATGCATTTGCTCCTTGTGTGGAATTTTACGCCAATGTGAGGAAATGGGTCAAGTGTCCCATTTTGGAGTGGGGACAGTATAGAAAAACAGCATAGGATTGAGGAGTTGGAGGATTTCTGGGAGAAAAAAAGTCTCATTTTTGCAGGTTGCAAACTTTTCTCTCTTTTAGTCGAGTGCTGCGTAGGCCAGATGTGTGAACAAGCTCCTGTCTATCAAGATGGCTTCTCTGAGGTTGTGGATATTCTAATATCACTCACTGGCCTCCCACTGCTATTTAGTGATGGCAGCTGAATAAATAACCAGGCAATAAAAGCTCAGGAGTGACAGCTGTTTGTTGAAAAAGCAAAACAGGCCGACAGGTGGGTGGGCAAGGTAGGGAGGCATCTTCAGTGCCTTTGCTGCTGTGTGTACTGTTGCAAGTATGACAGGAGAAGTGGTCAAAAGCAAATAAAAAAAACCCAAGCAAGCAAACAAACTGCTGATGGAGTCTGTTTTCAAACTAAGTTTAAACTTGCTCACCCAGCTATTTGAATATTGGATATGTCAAGGATGTAAATGTTTGAAAGATGTATCCCTAGCTTAAAGACAGCTCTTTTCCTTCAGGTCTTGTTTGCTCAGGGAGTTGCTCTTTGTTCTTGTTTTAATGTATAAATTCAGCATTTTGAAGTTGGCAGCTGATGGTGTTGAGGGTTTCAATGGAAGTCAGGCTTGGCCAGCCCCACTGCAGCTGCCATCCCAGATCTGCTGGGCTGTGCTGGCCCTGCTGGTGTGTACCAAATGACTCCTCTGCCCACCCAGCACAAAAGAGCAGTGTTGCTCCAATGAGAGGTTCTAAGGTTTAAAACAATACCAGTTTGTGTTACAGAGCAACAACATCCTCACAGCTATAGCTTTCCCCAGTGAGATATTGTACAGCTCTGGGTGCTCACGAAGGAGCACTGAACTTTTCTCCCAGTTTGTTCAGCAACCAAATTGGGCCTTTGTGTCCTCAGTGAAATAGCTGAGGCACTTACACCTGCTGGAAAACGGGGCCCTGAAGTTACTTCTTCTCGATCAGAAAGTTTCTGATGAAAGTTTTCCTCAGTATTATGCAGAAGGAAGGAAAGGCTTCTCTAATGCCTCTTTTAGGGCAGTCTTGTGGCTCAGTCGCTTATTTGATGCATTAACAGTAAGTATTTATGGATTTAAGGATTCCCGTTACTTAATTCAATTCAGATAAAATAATTTGTGCCTTCAATGTCACCAGCTACTTGAAAAATACATTATTCTTCTAGATTTGCATTTTTCTTTCTTCTTCTGTTTTCCTCCATGTTTTTTACTTAAAAAAAAAAAAAGTAGTGAGTAAAAGCAGTGGAGAAGGGAGGGGAAGGAAAGAAAATATTATTTAGGACTAGACTCCTGAATTTGATTTTTTTCTAAATTTTTTTTTATTTTAATTTTTTTCCTTTTAGCAGTAATGGAACTCAAGAACCTATCTAATACCAATCCAGACATTGGAGCCTAAAAGGTGCTCTGGAGCTGGGAACAGGTGGTGGGGCATACTGGAGTCTCTTCATCCATAAATGAGTCATGGCTATCAATAAGCTTATGGATCTGGGAGCTGGCAGTCCTGTTCCCCTCTCTGGTGTCTCTCCTTCAGGATCTCTTGCCACGTGGTTTTGTCTGTCCAGTCATTAGAAATGGTTGTGTCTCTGAAAAACCCATCTGCCCCTGTGTCTAGTCTCCTTAAATATGGCAAGGTGTTGATAATTCCAGTGCCTATCTTATCTGAAGCTGTTCCCATCTTTTGTAGCAGATGAAATTTTTCACATTTTTTCGACATCTTGGCAGAGTCATAGCAGAATAATAATTGAGGCTTGCATTTTCAGTTTGTAAAAACATGTAGGAGCCTTGGGCATTGTGCCTTCTGCCAGGGTGCAATAGGCAGCAGCAAGGACAGGGCTGGATGCAAGGGAGCTATTGTGATCACACAGACACAAGCACCCACCAACATTCCTGGGAAGGATATATTGAACTTTCTGATGTTCCGTGAGCTAATCTTTGCCCCACTCACAGATACAGTGCAATAAACAGGATTTGAATTATAGGAAAAAGAGGAGGAGAAAAGCTAACCAGAAAGATAAAACAGGGTATCTAATTCCTGGAGAGTCTGCATGTCTTTTTCTTTGAGGAAAAAAATAATTGAGGCCAGTGAGTTTTTTTTATCCCTCCCATGGAAATCTTCACAATGTTGTGATTTTAAATCTTGCCTGACCCCAGGACCTGATTTAAGTTGAGCCAATCTGCCAGTGCAACTTGTGTCTGTGAGCTGCCCTATTAGCCATGCTGGCTAGCCATCCCTGCTTTCAGCTGCCTTATTAATGCTGCCAGGAAGGAGCAGGACTTGCTGTCCTGTGTGTCTCTAAGTCACAGTCACCTGCACACAGGTTGGCCTTTTGCAGCCTTCAGCACAGTGACACAACAGCTTTGACTTTTTTACTGCCTCCCTTCAGGGAGCTGCATCTTTGGGGAGAGAGCCTCTTGTGCTCCTGCTTCCTGCAAAGCTGGCATGGCTGGCAGGAGAAGATGAGACTTGGTAGCTTGGCGTATTTCACCAGTTTGTCCCTTCCAATTTCAAGAAATTGTTTCCGCTTTGTCACTTCAAAAAGGGTAAAAATACACTCCAGAATCTCAAGATGGAAGACTGTGTTAAATAGCAATGAGGAGGTGGTTCAAGCTCCTCTACTGGAACATGGCTGTACATCTGTGAAAGCCATTCCCTAATCCCAAGTGAGGTGGGAAGGGTTTTTGTGGAGGCATGGATGCTGGGATTTGAGCTGCAGCAAGCCCTCCAGGCTGTTTGATGTCCATATTGCCACATTCACAGATGAGCTGAGAAAGTGGCTGGAGCTGCTTATAAGCATGAGAAGTTTTTAATGCTGCCTGGGAAGTAGGGAGCTCTTCTCAACTCCTTTTGCAGTGGAACATTATAAAAATACCTAAAGTAACAAAAAATCCAGCCTGCTGAAAGAACCCTGAAAACCAAAACACCCAAACCCTTTAATTCTGGTGTTGCATAGGACAGTATATAAATTGGAAGTAATGCCCAGATAGAAACAACCTGCCTGTCACCTGAATGTCCTTGTGGCTGTCCAAATGGGTGGTGCAAAATTGCCTCAGTCTGGAGGAATGGGAGGTAATAGCTTGGAGGTTAGGATGGCCTCTTGTCTCTTAATGGAGACTTTTGTTGAGAGACCCTTTACTTCCTATGTGAGAAGATGTGCTCTGTGAATGACACCCTTTAAGAAGCTTGAGCAGGAACTTGAGATTGTTTCTCGCTTTGAGTTGCCGAGAAATGGGAACTGAATTGGGTGCTGCTATATTTTTTACCAGATTTCTAACATATTTTAAAGGGAATTTTTTTTTTTTATTTGGGGAAGCAGGAAAAGAGCAAGACTTTACTTTATCTGGTACCCTAAAGCAGACAGGTTTAAAGATATTTTATTTGGGTCTGTGTTTGGGTTTTTTTAATAGGCTTGTATTGTAACATATATGAAAGTAAATAAAACAAGAGACTAAATGGAAAATGGGCAGTGAGCAACCCCCCCTTCTCCACCACCATCTCCTTGTTAAATATTAATCAGGTGCCATTCTTTTGAGTATATTTGATTGCTGGTGTAACACACTCAAAATGACACATTTCCCAATAGGCAGGAAGCTCGTTGTCATGTCAACACTTGTGATTTATCTGCATTTATTTGTGACAGGTTTTTATTCCTCTTCCCATTCTGTCACTCAGCAGCAGCAAATTATCCCCTTTTTGGAAGGATAAGAATATCCAGGCGACTGTGTGGGAGAACGTACTGGAGGGAATGAGCTTCTAAAAATACAACTCCTGACCTCTCCTCCTTGTTCTGCCTAATTTTAGAGCTACCTCAAAGAGCAAGTCACTGCTGTTGATCTCTTTGGATAGCATGGCAGCACATAAGACCCTCTTGTTTTCTGAGCAGTTGCTTTTATCCACTGCAAGGTTGTCTTAGGTTCCACACTGAGGAGCTAAATAGCAGCTCTGGGCCAAGTGTGTGTATATCAGTTGATGAAGAACTTTAATTTATGCCAGCTGAAAGCCTGACCTCTCTGCTGCTGCTGCTGGAATTTTATGCTGGGAGAAAGCACAGCCCTGATTCTCTGGTTATTGACACTCTTCCTAGGTCAGGTGTTTTTCACCATACACTTCAATCACTACCTGGTACTCTGAGCTGGCACCAGCACCATTTTCTGCTGCTTTAGCATCCTCAGTGGGACTGTGATTTCATTACTGCACCAGACCTGTGTGACTGCTCTGACTCAGCCCTTATTAACCTGGAATCCCTGGTGCATCAACCCAGAACCAGGTCTGCAGCCTTTAAACAGGGGCCTTCATTCACTGGGAGGTTGGGCGTGGACCTTTATTAGATTAAAGCTTGGCTGTAGTTTGTGAATTTTTGGACAAAACGTTTTAGTCTAAAAAATATTTAGAAATCAGTAAAATTATTAGTATTAGTATTTAGCAAAATATTTAGAAATTATTAGTCTAATTATTAATGCCTCTGTCTTGCATTCTTTTTGCATTTTTAAAAGTGTTGCTGGGGCAAAACTATAAAAGAAGAAACTACCAGTCTGTGAATCTTCTTATAGAATCTGAGAAGGCAGTTGGCTAAATCTCAGAGGATTTCAATCTTGCTCCCCACAGCTTTCCAATGCCCCACATTTTGTTGTCACTGGAAGGACACAGACCAAGGACAAGGCAGTTTTGTTATGGAGAATCCTGTAAGCAGCTTTGCTGGGCTAGTGACTGTCTTTTTAAACTTCTCTTTTATCATTTTGGGCTCAGTTTGACAAGGTCCATGTCAGAATATGCTATTGTGAACTAAAAATCACTGCACCAGGCTCACCTCAGCCCTTATAGACTTGCTGTTTACTCCATTGATGGTCTGTACTCACCCTTTGTAGAAAAACAAAGAAGCATTTGAATCTAGGAAGCCTGTAAAAGTGCCACAGTGCAAAAGATATCACCCTTTTATCACTCCAGCTGTCATCTCAGTAGTATTTTCATTTTCTCTCTAATTTACAGTTTTCAGAACAGTTGAAAAGCAGAGATGCCATATTTAGATTACACACATCCAGAAACACAGTGCCTTCATTGTTCTGTTTCATGAGGCCTTTTCTTAGCCTCAGTGGAATAATGCTTAATCCCGTATAACCCCTCTCAGCTTGCTGGAGGTGAGCACATCTCTTCTTGTTCTAACTTTCTGAATATCTGCCTTTTCCTTCTGTTGTCTTCATGTTCTTCTCCTGGTCCTCTTCCTCCTCTCAGGCAATGCCAAGGCCTGACAAGATCCCATTAGTTGTGATGGTCTTCTCATCTTCTCTCTAGACAGAAGCATTTGATGCTTCTTGCAGTGCATGTAACTACTGTTAGGCATCTTCAGCTTCTCATGCTATTTCATGGTCATGGCAGTAGTGTTGATTTGGACCTTTTTTTATTTTATTTTTGTGTTTTACTACCACAATTAAAACCAGTCAGCAAGGCTGGGGTGTTTCAGAAGGAAGACAGGATTTCCAGAAGGGTATAGGAGTTGGTGGTTTCTGCTCTATATGGTCTCATCAGCGCTCATTTCACAGCTTGCTATTTCCTTCTGATGCATTTATGGTTGGTACCCTGCATTTATATTTTGAGTTTCAGTCTCCTGAGGGATGTCTGCACAATAGGGAAGGGAATGGCGAATGTCGAAGTGTGGTGGATTCCGAACTTCAGAGAGGACTTACAGTGCCAAAGGCTGGAGGCAGATCATGAAATAACATCTGCCTAGTTGGAGATAAGACCATTTTTTAGCTGCTGATGGTGTTTACAGTGGCTCCTACCTGTGCGTTTCTGATGTGTCCATACTCTCCCGTTGCAGACACCCACTATTTGACCTGCCGGATCCAGGAGTGCTCCGAGACCAAAAGGAGCGGGCCCTTTTCACGCTCCATCGATGGCAGCTCCCTTGTTGTTCAGGATGAATACATCTTCATCCAGGTATGTTTGCTTCGTGCAAATGGAACATGAATTCTGCCTGCACAAGGTGTTTTTTCTGTGCAAGGGAGGAGGCATGTTCTTAGGAAAAGCACATGGGACCACAGTTGTTAAGAGCTGAGAGTCCATCCTATTGGCTCTGCAGTCTAGGATAGAGCACTTGATCTCTCTCCTTATCACTTGTCTTGAATCTTACATGTTTTTAAAGTTTGTTCATTAAGGATTTCACAGCTTGCTATTTGTGTGGCTAATTGTAAAATACAAAGGAACTACAAATGAATTGAGGGGAGCAGAAAAGAACAAAGGAAAGGTGTGAATGATTATTTTAACAACTGGGAAGGTTTATGCTGATTTGACAGCATGCTAACCGAGTTAACCAAAATGTGTAGTAGGAGGTCAAATAGCAGAAAAATTGAGAAAAGGGCAACTTCAAAGTGAAATATGGCTGTAAGTTGGTGATGATTTTGGAGATGAGGAGAAAGTGTCAGAAATTGAGTGAGAAACTACGTGGTTTTGAGATTTTTTTTTGAGAATACATGGGCTGGATGGAACAGGGCCATCTCTCTAAATTTCATGTCTGTGGAAGCCTGAAATGAATAATACAGTCTGAAAGAACACTTCCTGAGGATGTACCATTTGGTTGAAAGCTGAGAGCCAGGCTGCAATGATTCCAGATCGTAGGAAGCTCCGGAGACAGTGATTACAGACATGGTGATGGTAACTGCTTGTCTCCAGTGCTGCAACAGGGGGAACTAAATAAGATGAAGATTGGATTCAGGTGGTACAAAAAAGACACATGATTCCCTTCTGAATAAGACTGGGTTACATTGAGCTCCTATTTTATCTTATTGAGTGAGCATTTTTCTTGACTGTATCCAAATGATGGGAAAGTTTTGCTGTGTTTATTGTCAGACTTTCTTATAAATGGGAAGACTGATAAGTTTATGCTGGGATTAGGTGGAGGCTGGATCCCTATGGCCTGGGATGACTGCAGTATGAAAACTGCATGCACTTGAGCAACATTGGCAGACTTCTGAAAGCAGAGGGGTCTGCTGCTCTGGAGATGACCTACTGAAACGGGAGCCACAGCTCCCCTCAGTCCCCTATGAAACCCAGTCTGCTACTGCTTCCTTTGGCCTCAGTGGAGACCCACTGCTAGAAAACACTGTGAATTCAGTTTTTACAACTTAATAAGTCATGATTCAACTAAAAGCAATGGCTTTGCAATCGATAAATGCTCTGCTCTCTAAGGAGTATTTTAGAGAAACTCTCTTAATGTGGTGGTTTATGTCTGTGGCTAAGGGTGTTGTGAAACATCTAATTCTTTAAGCATGAGGCCTTACAGACATTTCTCACTCCACCTCTCTCATCTGTGTTAAACAAGGCCATTCTGTTTACAATCTTGATCTCACAGTGAGGACATGTGCCTGGTATGTGTGTTCCTCTGCCTCAAATCAGCAGTGAGCAGCTCAGGTTATTAGCTGCTAAAAGCTTCAAGTTTAAAAAAGTGTGTGTGTGTGTGTATACAAACCCTTGCATGTTTGTGTATGTAATACTCAAGTGCCTTGACCATTCTTAGCAAGGTTTCATTATAGCTTAATGGGTGTTTGAACTGAAAATCACATCCCCACACTGTAAAAAGCTGTTAAATATACGCACAGAGCATTGCTGCTGCTTTGGGAGATTCCCAGGCTGTCCATCCCTTTCCCAGGGTTTTGTGTCACACTGGAGGGACTCTGCCTGTCCAGCAGCCTGCTGTAAGTGCCTGCAGATGCTGGGCAGGGATTGAGTCCATGCAGAGCTCGAGTGACACGCGGGCACTTGGGATTGCCAGCACGCTCTGAGCTGAGGGTGTGTTAAATCCAGGACATGGTCAATGGACTATGCAGAGTGTTTGCTTGGTACATGTGGAGGAGTGTGATATGTCCTGGATGCATCATCTCACAAACCTGTGGTGCTGCTGCCTATTATGGGATGTGTCAGGTTGACTGCTTGCGATGTCTCACGTATATTGTTCAGTCTGGATAATCTTGGACAGAAACTTAGGAGCCACGTCTTTAGAATTTTAAATATTAGACAGACGTGAATAAATAAATATCAAATTAAATGGTAAGAACCTGGTGAGGTTTAATAGCTGCATAAAGGATTGGTGCATGAGTTCTGATATGTCTGTTCTGGAACAAATCAGAATTAATGTCTTAGAGTGAAGAGAGGAACTTGTTTCTTTTAACTTTCATCATTAAGCTATTAGATTTTTAGTCTAAATCTACAGGCAGTGCTCCTCCAAAGTTAGAGAGACCAAAACCTTCAGGGGAAGTTTATCTCTTATTACACCTATTTCAGCAGGAGATAGGTCCCTCTTTGAATATGCCTTTCTCATTAATATTAGAAGGAACCTAAGTAGAGCTTAGTGAAAACCCTGAAATTTTTGATAGCTAAAATTAGGGAAGATGAATTCCATCTCTTGATATCAATGTCTTAGATTATATGCATACCGTTATTTACTAGTGAATATCCATCCTAACCAAGTTGATGAACAAGCCTGTACTGTAAGATTCCTGGGGAGCATTAACTTGTGTAACTGCACTCAAAGCAAATGTGATACCATGATCCATAATGGATAGGGGAAAGAAGAACACAGGGGGTGTTATAATGCCGTTATAAATCAACGATTCCTGTTATGCAGCATTTCTGAAAGGATCTTTCAGAATTACAGTACAAAGAAAGAAAATGAGAATGATCTTATGCTTGAAAATTTT
The DNA here is from genome assembly GCA_013400315.1 of Bombycilla garrulus. Lineage (NCBI taxonomy): Eukaryota > Metazoa > Chordata > Aves > Passeriformes > Bombycillidae > Bombycilla > Bombycilla garrulus. The sequence continues at coordinate 195,987 of VXBU01002483.1, forward strand.
ATCTGTTAAAGAGAGTTGGAAGACTGGCACTGGTTACCAGGCAAAAGAGATAAATAGCATAGCCCCTGAGGAAAGATGCAAAAGGTAATGTGGAGGGAAGAAAGAAATAGATACTAAGAGAGAGCAGGAAGATTTAATATGAATAAAACAGTAGGTGATCACTCTGAATTTATTGACTGACTTTCTATTTGATTGATCAATAGTTATTTAAAGATGCCTAGCATGTCACTAGGATTGCATTGGATAATTCTGCATAAATTGATACATTAAGAGAAAATCTTGCCCTGTCTTGCATGTATAAATTTTCATTCACTTCACAGTATTCCTCTGGTGTGACCAGGAGGCAATCTCATAATCTTCTTTCATGATTAATATTTAAAATTCATACAACTTGCAGAACAGGTCATTTATTTGTGAGAAAACCTTGAAATATGTCTGGACTTGGGTACTATAGCAAAAAGGAGCTAATTTGATGATCAACTTTGCCGTTTAATGTCCGTGTCTGTGGTGTTCGATTACATAGCTGTGCTCCAGTGAGTACTTGTTACTGAAACAGTATCACTTTCCAAACTTAGGTGCAAACATAACCTACAACTGCCTGAAAGATGTGATTTCCTGACAATTACCTAAACTGCTATGGTATTCTCATCTGCAAAGCCTATGTTATAAGACACGGGGATCAGGGATAGTCTTTTGGTATGAGTCTAGAATACTGATACTCTGGAGAATTTATATGTTAAAAAATAAATTACAGAGGGAATTGGGGGAAAGGTATTTGTCAACAAGTCTCGTATCAGGGTTTCTAATGGAATTGCTCAGGTTGCTGAAAAGTTTTGAAAATTAATTAGGTTTTAATGAAAATGGTGATTATTTTTCAGGAAATTCTATTTTGAGTGAGACAGCATTGTTTTGAGAAGACCTTTTTATTTTCCTATAAGTAAACAAATAATATCAATACTACTTGGTTCTTTAATGAGAAGATCAGGAATGATCTGTGTATGCTTCCTTGTCAACAGATCAAAATTTTCCACTGAAAACGAAGGAAAGCATGAGCAAATGTCACCGCTTATTTCAGGCAGAGTCTGGGCCACAGAAATCCCAGTGCAGTCTTGTTTGTTTGTGGGGGTCTGAGGAGCCCTGAGGGCCATGAATAGGGCAGTGCATTCCTTGGGAATCAGCTTTGCTCTGGGACAGTGCTTTTTGCAGAGAGCAGCATTCCTGTGGGCAGACCTACAGCTGCCATGGAGTATTGCTGAGTTAAAGGAGCTGTCCTGGCTGCCCAAAGGTTATGTGCCAGCATCTCAGGTGCAATGGCTCCGTGGTTCTTCTGGCTGCTGGACTCCCACCTTGGATGAGCCTGGCCACTGGTGCAGAGGGATGACATTCCCAGTGCTGACCTGTGTGAGGACTGTCTCCACACAGAAGCCTAGGTGTCAGGAGATGCACAGAAATAGTGATGGAACTCTTCAGAATGTGTGACATAATGACTGCTGGTACTACTGCTGTTATAGTGCTGGTGACCGAAGGATATCAGTGGGACAAAATTTACAGGGAGACAGTATTTTTTATGAGTTGGACCTGATAGAGTTAGAAAAGGGACAGATAAGATTTTGAGCATATTCACAAGATCCTAAAGGACTTGAGGAAGGATTTGGTCTCTCAAAATTGTTTTTTCTCTTTTTTTCCCCATCTGTAGATCTGGGCCTCATAGATGTGTTTCCATCCCCCTGTTAATCTTGTTGTGTTGTGTAAACCCTTCTGCGTGTGCCTTTCCTCCCAGAGATTGTACCAGTCTAGTCAGGCATGCAGTTGTTGCTGTCCTTGCTCCTCTCTCACACTTCTGTCTCTGTCAGCACTTGGAGACCCTCAGGGTTACCTTGGACTTTTTGATTTGAGAGGGCTGTAAGTTAGTGCAGAGGTGTGTGGAGGGGTGATCAATACCTGTCTTGGTTGGTTTTTATGTCTTTATTTTTCTCCAGGATGCTGCAGACTCTGCTATCCTAGCAGAGAGGAGCTGAAGTTGATCTGAATTGTAGCTCAGACATTCAGCACTTTCCATAGCAGTGACAACGCCACTGGGTAGAGGAGACCCCTCAGACTTAGCAGCTGATACCTGGTTTGGGTTTGGGGGTGATACAGGCCAAACAAACGCCTTTGGAGATGAACCTTCTCAGATCTCTCTTTGACTGGTGGTCTCATAAAAACAAGGAATGATCCCTGCAAAGTTTGATTGAAAAGGATTGGCGTTTTGCTTCAGATCCTGATCCATTTCCACTTTAAAAGGAAGTGCTTTGCATCACTAATCAGAGAGGAATGCTGAGAGGCAGTACCTTATCACTTTCCTTTAAAGAGTGGAAACATAGGTACACTTCCCCTTTCCATCCAGTGCCATAATTTATCATGTGTTTAGCTGCAGGCTGAAACTCAAGAGCATCTTGTCTCTCACTGGCCTCTACTTCTCCCTCTGGGAAGTTTCCTTGTCTTCTTTCTGTGCCGTTTTATTTGTGATTCAGTCACCTGGGAACTCTGGGAACTGCACATCTTTCAACTGAGTCCATATTCCTTCAGGCTGTCCTGGGACATGTGATGATCCCATGTTCAAAAATCTAAGTTGCTGTCTTGGTGCCCCTTTGTTTTGAGGCTGATATGATGAAGAAAGAAGAGTGTGAGGGCAGCTGGGAAGAGAGATAAGATCTTGGCTGTGGTTTATAATTCTCCTGAGTGTGATGGGGTCTGTGGTGTTGCCATTTAGGAGCCAAAGGGTGGTGGGCACTCACATCTTGTGCAGGCAGCAGTGTAGAAGCAGCTGCAAGTTCTTGTAGGAGTTGTAGGAATTACATATGGAAAGTGAAAAATTTAAGTGAAAATACTCTTCTGTGCTACTGGCCTTTTATCTGGCTCTTCTTCACCTTCTGAAGTAATTCTGAACTTGGAAGATTTTTGCCTAATTCAGGGAGTTGCACGCAAGGCAGCAGCTCAGCCTGCTCACTGGCATGAGTGAAAGGAGCAAACCCAGAATTTCTCCAGAGATTGTTGTGTGGTGCAGCTGAGTGGGAGTCTTAGAGTGCACATCTGAATAACTCCTCTGGCTCAGAGGAGCAAACACTTCTGCCAAAATCTGTTGAACCATTTCAGTCTTCTTTTGCATCAGAAAAGTTTCCTTAATACATATGCAGATGTCAGTATTCACCCACAATCACTGATAACTTCTTACAAACGCTATGGATAATATTTCCTTTTTTGGACACCTGGTGTCTCATCAGAATGTGTCCAAAAATTTCAACTGAAGTAATTTGATGCAAAATTTATAGATTTTCTTTTTATCGGGATCAAATCCTGGTTTTATCAGGGTGTATATATTTATAATAACCTTTTTCCCTAGCCTCAGTAGAAAGAAAAATACTTATTATCAATAATATTAGAATTCAGGTGGGGGGGACATTTCTCTTTGAGGTGTTATAGAGGGGGGAAAGATTCCTGATTCTAGAAGCTACATATATCTAAGCCCTGCTCAGAGAAGTAGTTTAATATTATTACTGGTTGTAACTTTGCTTGTTTAGGAACACTTAAAAGTGCTTATGTTTAGTAAGACGTGAGTGTATGTTTCAAGTTTATTGAGTATTTGAGAATAGGCTAAATGAGCATATTTGCTGAATTGAAGTAATTTATCAGATAAATAGATTTCAACCAGCAGCCACAGCTGAGTTTATACTAATTCATAGGGATTCCTGACCTCAGTTATCAAGTTATCAATTTTAAAACTTAAATTAAAGTGGCAAATTTCCCTAGGAATAAAGAAAGTTTGTTGGGTTTCTTTTTTTTTTTTTTTTTTTTTTTTTTTTTTTTTACTTAATGTGAGACTTCTCAGCAGTGAAACAGGATAGAGGGGAGAAATTAATTGTTCATTTCCCAATACAGAGCCTTCTCTTTATTTTCATAGAAACTAAATACACCATGTTCAAATATAAATTTCTTTCCTCCATTTTTTCCTCCATTAACTAGGAGCCAAAGGTCTTAACAGAAATCAATCCATGCAATTTATTTTTAACTTCACCCTGCTTAGCTGCGATTGATTTTTATCTTTGCGATCGATGGTAGAGAAAACGGTTTGGCGGGACAATGGAGCACTCTCCAGCTTGTAGGGGTTGGTCTTTGAGTCTTTTATTGAAGGAACCATTAAAAGCTTATTATGAAACTTAATAGGATGAAGACGTTTAAATGATGAACACGATTACACCTGTTTTACTGGTGAATAATGCCTGCTAGAGCTGATCTCTTCTCACTCCTATTTAAAATGCTGGACAGCACTCCAGTGGGGGAAATTAATCCATAGAGATGAAAGAAAGTGCATCCCACGTGCTAGTTAAAAGCTCTTCTTAAAGCCAGACAGGCAGTAAGTAGTTAGCTGCTTTCCTATTCACTGCTGGGTGCTTTTCATCCATTTCTAGCACAGTTTTGTCTTTTCTGTGCCAAATATCACATTTGGAACTTGAGCCTAAGCATCTCTTGATAAAAAAAAAATTATTAACATTTTCCTTTATTTATTTATTTTTTATTGATTTTCTTTCTAGGGCTTTTTGTGCTGTACTTTCTTTTATCACTCTCTCCCCTCCCCTCATGTTGTCTGATTGATCAGCTGAAGATGTAAAGTATTGCCTTGGCAAACTCATATGTTTCCTCTGAAATCAAAAGGAGATTTAATGTGTACAATTATGCTCTTCTCATTAGTTGATCTCTGTGTGGGTGATGTGCACCTGCAGCTCTGATGTGGCTTGTGTTTTGGTGTAACTGCACATTTTCTGCAGGATTTGCTTTTAAAACAAGAGCAATACTTTCACTCAGGATTACTCTGTCCTTTAGCTGTGTCATCTTTGCTCTGAGGGGAGAGGGAGCTGAACAGGGACTGGGCCAGTATAATAGATGCTCCTTTGTCATAGCAAATTTTCTATGATGGGTGTGATGCTCTAAAGATTGTCATGTTTTCCAAGCCTGCTGAATTTACCAGGCAACTTGAGGGTGCTTCAGGCACAGAAACTCCACAGTACACTCAGGTAATTGCATATTGTTCAGTGACTGTGCAGAAAGCATGGTAATGATGAAAACCACAGGGAGATAACTCAGACTGGATGGCATCTATCATGACAGAATTTATGCTGGGGCAGTGGAGAATCTCACTACCTGGAAACATCTGGAAGATTGCTTTTCCTGGTCATGGTGGGTAGTCAAGAAGGAAGAACATTACACTAGGTTCATGTTCCTCCTCATCTTTTGAACCTCTTGTGACTGGAATTGTGGTTACGTTTGGGAGAGGAGGCACAACTTTTCAATCCTCAGACTCATAAACCTGTGCAAGGCTTAGGCAGGGCTGTCTCTGAAGAGCCCCAAAATCCCTTGGCAGCAGTGTCAGTGCAGCAGCCTGCCTGCTGAACTTGCGTGACTCTTCTGTGCTTTAATCCACAATTTGATTTGGGGGATTTTATGCCCACAAGAAGGAGAAAGGGAACCTAAGTTAAAGCAATGAGGAGGGATGCCGTGGCTCCGTATGGAGTTGGGGAACACAGATCCAGGATGCTGCTACAAAACTGATAGAGAGTTTCTGAACTATTGACTTCTACCAGCTCATTTGATGTTACTGGAGAGTAGGGGAACTCTACAAGCAGAAGAAACACCTCCAAAAACAAGTGAAGTGTTTATTGAAAATAACATCAACTATATACTGTTAAGAACTTACTATCAACAAGAAATGTAAACTTTGGTTCTGTGAAATTTTTGCTCATTTTCCCGCAAGTTCTTTGAGCAGCAGGAGACAGATGGGGTCCTCCTTCACTCAGGGGCAGTTCTGAGATTTAGTAATTTAATGTTTGTTCCATCAGTATCTGCCTTACATTGGAAATTATGATTATTTTGCCATATTTTACCAATTACCCAGCATCAGCCAGCCAGGAAGTCGATAAAGAAGACTGATACACAGTAATCCACAGTTCCTCACATCATCTAGGGCTTCTTTACAGCCTGGAACCTCTTAACCTGGGACCCCTCCTTGCCTTCCAGACTCTTTTAGATAACACAGGTGTTTTTGCCTAACATGAACTTCAATCTAAAAAACAAAAAAGGAAGCAAAGGTGAAAAGCTTGCTTTAAATAATCGTATTCAATCATTAACATGAGAAATTGCTTTGTGTGTTCCTAGACATGTCAGAGAAATTATGGAGATAAATAGATTCCATGACAAATTTTATGTAATTTTCTGCAGTCTTGTGAACATATTTGTTTTTCTTCTATGTTTGATGTACTCTGTCTCATTATAGGTCAGGAGGGGGAATGAGGCAATGTATCCAGACATTCAGGGCTTTCAAAGAGAAATTTCTCATGTTTCTCTTCTTAAGTGCCAACTGATATAAGTTAGATGAGACTTTTTTCTTGAATGTGGAAATATTAAAGAAAAGTAGTAGCTCATGAGTGGAGGGAGGAAGAAAGAACACAGGTTAGGAAAGACATATTTGTTTAATGACAAACACATTTGTCCATAGGAATCATTTCCACTGGCCAGGAGCCCAATTAAACACATAAAGTAGAAATCCAGAAAAACAGATTAATGATCCAGTCATTAGTGATGGAGGAAGAGAAAGACAAACCCAGCTAATTCTGTACTGAGCATGACAGGTGAGCTCACAGCAAATAATTGGGTGGTATTCATCAAATGTGAACTGAAAGGAGGCATTGGAGGGCAAAACGCTGCCATAATTTTTGGGATTTACAGTGTTGGAGTTTTTGCTCATAGGAAAAGAAAAAGTTCATCAAAATAAATTAAGTTGGGCCTTCCAAAATTCATTCTGTACCACGGTGCTTGCCAAAACTTTATTGGAGGCTTGATCATTTTTTTGGAACTGTTATAACTGTGCATGTAAATCATGCAAAGATGGGATCCTAGCTGGGAAAATCTTACACAACTCCTGCCAACAGAATTGTGGGTGGCTTCTTATTAACTGGCTCAGGAAGACCACAAACCTCGAAGATTTCTATTTCTAAACCCTTTTCAAGGTGACCTAGTCCAGGTGGAAGCCAAAAAGGGAGTTTAACTATTGCATACTAAATTTTAACAGCATTTTAATCGTAACTTTCTGCATTTAAAAACCAGACAAACAATAAATACAAACAAACCCCCTCCAGGTACCAGTTTTTAGTGGGATGAAGTGAAAAAATTCTGTAAAACCTTTTGAATGTGGCAGACTTGTAGTAGATCCTCTTGTGGCACAGAAAGTGGAATTTGATCACTCCTTGATATTTTTGCCACTCTATGTTCACTGGATTAACTGGAAGATCGTTGGACTGTTCCCAGTCTTAATTGGTCATCACAGCATTTACAGAGTATGTAAATATTCCTGTCCTCCCCTCTAAGCTGAAGACCACGTCTCAGCCCAGCAGAAGTGGATATTGAACGTAGAGTCCTTACCAAGTGGTCATCGGACATATTGAGTAAATGTGAGAACTGAGAATTTGGGTTTTCCAGTGGAGGCCATGAATATTAAAAGAGAAGAGGTGATATTTATATATATTCCCTGTGCTATTTAGACAATATGACCCGGAAGAGTGGGAATCCGTTGAGCAATGCTTGTAGAGCTGAGAGAGATAAAATTACTGCAAACATGAATTTTTTGCCTTTGAGCTGGACTCAGTATGGATCAACTGCACAGTCTGTTCTCTCCTGTGAAAATTTTATTTTGATGTGGAAGTATTAGATGGGAAATATATCTTTCAGAAGTAGCACTCACTGACCTTATTCAGCCTGCAGAAGAGAAGGCTGTGGGGAGACATTAGGGCACCTTCCAGTTCCTGAAGTGGCTACAGGGGAGCTGGACTTTGGACAGGGGCATGGGGTGTCAGGACAAGGAATGGCTTTGAGCTGAAAGAGGGTAGAATTAGATTAGATACAATGAAGAATTGAATGATCTTTGAAGTCCCAACCCAGACCATTGTGTGATTCTGTGAACCTCACAGCTCAGAGCAGGACCCTGAAATGCTCATTGCTGTGCCAGTCCACAGTGCACTTCCCATGAAGCGAGAGTCCAATCACTGCTGTTTTCTCCCTGTCTCTTCTACTGGCTTGTTCTGTGTCCGTAGACAAGTTGCTTTAGATTTTCATGTTTGTGTTTACCCTTGGCTTTAGCTAAGTTATCTGTATAGAGTTTATTTTCTGTGATATAGGTCATTCTTACGACCTTATGCCGTGTGTGCTATAATAGTGGCTGTTTTTGTTTTTTCTCTTGAGAGTGCTAAATACAGTTATGGTGACATTACAAGTAAAAATGGGAAAAAATCTGAAGGGGGAAGGTTTAGTGTAGAAGCTGGTCCTACTTCTAAACCTTCCTTTTTTTCAAACTGTCAGTGCAGAAACCTTGATTTGATTAGGTATCAAATTTCATGACCAATAATAGCATGTCCTTCGAATTACAGCTTCTCCAGGGAAGAAAGCCACTATCTAGAGGTGATATCATTGCTGAGAATACAATTGATGCTGTAGCAATATTCTATGTAAGCTCATTCTCAAATATCATTGTCAGATAAAGGAAGTATATCTAGGAGACAATCTAGGACCTTTCTCTTAGCTTTATTGGAAGCTAAAGAAGCCAACAAGTGATATTCCATACAACAGACAAGTGCTTTGTGCATTGTTTTATCTTAAGAGCTGTAAGACTGCCAAACCAGCAGAATGTAGGAAATTCACTGATGTAAGCCTTGTTTAAGCCAGGTCTGAGATGGTGCCAGAAAGAACACCTACAGCAAGAATAAGTGACTCCTGACAGGTTTTAGATCCCATATTTTACAAATTATCTGTGCTAGCTCTCATTGATGCATTGCGTTTTTGCATAGGCTCTAGTTCATTCAGTCCATAAAACTGCAGATTTGGATGTCTATCAGTTCCCCCCACGCATATCCATTTTCAGAGAGTATAATTTCAGAGAAACCAGTTTCATTGTGACAAAGGGCATCTAAGAGCTTAGCTCCAGCTTTCCAAGAGCACATTTACAGTTAGCATTAAATGCTGCTACTGTGGATCTCTGCTGTTAGTCACTGTAAAAGTTGTTGGAAGACAATCCTGGCCTCAAGGGACTTACAGTGCAGACAAGGCTGAGAAGCAGCAGAGAAAAGAGGGATTATCTCCTGCTTACAGGGGAAGAACAGAAGCACAGAAACTTTAAATTACTTGCCCAAGGTAATTGAGCTGGATCATGTGATGAAACCAGATCCTCCTTTTCCTACCACTCAGCACTTTTTTTCCTGAGATGTTAAAATCACACTGGATTTGAATAATAAGAGACAAAATGGAAGGTTCAATAGCACAGCTTAAATAAATAATTCTCCATCCCTTTCAAATTTTTGGTTTGTTTGGAATTACCAAACATCTGGAATTACCAGATGCCTTTAGGGACAGCTGTGCCTGTCATAGAAAAGATACCGGGAAGAAAGTTTGGCCGGCACTTTTAAAGGTGTCATCACAGTGTTTGAGAAGGGTCATCACTCACTTTCTTTGGTGTTTCCATAGGTGACAACTGGTGGAAGAGCAACTTACTATGTGTCCTACAGACGGGAGCCTTTTGCACAGATTAAATTACCCAAATACTCCCTTCCTAAGGTGAGTCCACCATTTGTGAACATAGACATGCAATATCTTGGGAAGCCAAACAAGTGAGGTTCCATAAGGTGAAGTGCCAGGTCCTTCACTTGGATCACAACAGTCCTGCACAGTGCTACAGGCTGGGGACAGAATGGCTGGAAACTGGCTCAGTGGAAAAGGACCTGGGGGTGTTGGTTGACAGCAGCTGAACGTGAGCCAGCAGTTCCTGAGGTGGCTGAAAAGGCAAATGGTATCTTTGTATCAAAAATATTTTTGCCACCAGAACTGAGAAAATGACCTGTTATGATATAGATTTGTTGGTGGCCCTGATTTAGAGTTGGTGCATGCTATAAAATCTGGGGTACTTTTGTAAGTTAAAAATCAGAAGTACTTTAAGGCGAAGTGTCATGGAAAAGTCTTTGAGCCATTTAAAGGAGGCTTGTTTATGCTGCCTTTAGTAACTAGAATATTTTTGCTGTACAGTAATAACTATCTGTCATGTGCAGATTAATGAACTCTGCTGGAGTTGTACGTATGTGAGGCTGGCACCAGGGTAATGCAATATTTCCACTGCAACTGGTAAAAACAGATTGAAGTCATTGGGCATGTTGCTTTGTTTTCACACTGTTGGAATAGGTTGGGTGCCTCCTTAATCTTTAAGGAATTATAGCTACTGGGCAAGAACAAACTTCCTGATTTAGTCTTCCTTTGTTGAGACAAATGGCAAATCTCCCACTGATTGTACTCGCTGGGATAGAATTAGGCCCTCAAATGGTTTTTATCCCCATCTCTTGCCGATAGGATATGTTAGGTCTATTAGAAATAGCCCCATTTAATCAATCCCAACTTTTCATCTAGATACCTCACACAAAAGAATAACATGCCTCCTAGGCAGGATGAGGATATTGAGCTGATCTTCCTCCAAATTTTTTTTTCCCTGAAATCAGGTCACTCCATCCTTTAGGAGACTTCCAGAATTATGATTTCTTGATGCAGAAACAGTGCAAGGAATTAATCAAGGCCTCTTGGCACTCTAGAGAATGTTTAAATAGATACAAATAGATAAATGGAGTCCCATATAACCAGTCATTTTGCTTCTAGCTGAACCTGTGTCAGTTTATTCACCAATGGTAGCAAGGATGAAGTGCTTCAGTACTCATCACCACCCTGAAAGTAATTTTCATGAACCTGTTTTAAAATAATACCGAGAAAATGCACTGTCAAATTTCTTTGATATTAAAACTAAACGGGGAAACCCTTGTTAGACTTTTTGTATTTTGGTCAGCAGCAGAAATCCAACAAAGGCTAGTGGGTGGATTATTTGATAGCTCATATATTGTGGGATAATTGATCTCAGATAAACTCTCAATGGGAAAGTGTGTTATTAAAAATCCTTATCAGCAGTAGCTCAAACTGATACCTATACCTCACCTTCAAATAAATGTAAACTCCAAGGTTTTTTGAAACCATCCCTTGCCAGTTGGAAGCACAAGCCCATTATTTCAGCATGTGAATGAAAATTATCACTGCTTTTAGCCTGGTGCCACATGATGCTTAGTGACTATGAAGACTCCAGGCTCTAAGGCTGTGAATCTTCCATGAGTAATAAAACCGACTTTCAACTTTATAAATAAAAAATGAAACTGGATTAAATTCCTTGAAGGTACCAAAAATGAAGAAAGCAAAAACCCTTCACCCAGCTGGTGATTATTTAAAAAGTGAAATGCAGAAAAGTCACAATGCTGGTAATTTATTGGCTTGCTCTAACAGAAAGTTGTTAAACATACCTATAATTCATGCTCCATCTCCATTCTCTCATAATTCATGGTAATTACTACATGTCCCGAAGGGCAAAGAAATACAGAGATCCTCAGTAAGAGGCCTTTTGTCTTCTTTTAACAGGACATGCATATTATCAGCACAGATGAGAATCAGGTGTTTGCAGCTGTTCAAGAGTGGAACCAGAATGACACCTATAACCTGTACATCTCAGATACCCGAGGGGTCTACTTCACCCTGGCCTTGGAAAATGTGAAGAGCAGCCGAGGACTGGAGGGGAATATTGTCATTGACCTTTATGAGGTATGTAGTAAAGGTCACCCTGCAAAGAGCAGCAACGGCCTGCTAGCTCAAGCAAGTGTAAATCTCTTATCAACCTCCCAGGATTTTCATTTGTTTTGGGATCAGCCCTGAGGCATTTCCTGGGTTTGATGCTGAGTTGATTCATGTGGGAATAGATGCAGTTATAATGCTACAAGTGCAACAACTGGTTGAGGTCAAATCAATGACTGGTTAGCCATGTGTCATTTTTAAAAGGGAAAACCATTATCCTTCTCATCCTAATGTGAATATCCACAGAAAGACTAAACATACCTTTTTTTCCCCTTGGGCATCTAGAGACACCTGCTCACAGACGAGGGATCTGGACTGCACCTTCATGAGCACTGAACAGTTTGTGAACTATAACCAGAAATTTGTAGGTGCCACTTGCACAGAGATGATGGATGGACAACTTCTATCACAAAATATCTTCCATTATCATGCTTCTTCTAGGCCTGTCAGCCTTGGCCAGCAGCAGTGCAGAGCAGTTCTAGTTCCTGGTTTCTCCAGAGCATTCTGTTTTTTGGTGTGTTATTACTTGTTGGATGGAAGATCTACTGAGATCCAGGGCTCAGTGCTTTGCCAGCAGCAAACAGCTAATCAGTAATACCAATAGAAATGGTTGCATGTTGATTTCTACTGTTACACAGAGATATGTTCTTGCAGCTGCATGCAGAAGTCAGGACTATACATTTTTTTTATTTGGCCAGAATAATACTCATTTAACAACATAATCAATTTGTTTATAAAAATCCAGGTAGTTTAAGTCAATGAGGGGAAATTCACAAATAACATATTGATTAGTATGAAAGACAAGGTTTATGGGTTTTTTTTCACCTGGTTAAATATATTTTCCTGCCTCTGAAAAAGTATATTTCTTTGCTATCATGAACCAGCTAAAATGAACATGCATTGTCTCACATTCCTGGGCAAACCTGTGTACTCCCCAGTGGTGTATCATAGACTTTCACTGTTAAATGCTAATAGATTTTTAGAGTAATTTAAAGAGTAGTATCACTCCAGGGGCTTCAGAGTAGAAAAATTTGCATCGTGACAGTTGCCAGGAAGTTGCAGATTTGCAGCAAATTTCTTCTTCCTGTCTCACTTTCACAGCTGTGCAACAGAGACCAGACTCAACACGAAATCTTCTCGGGGATGTTTTGACAGGACCATATTCTGCTGGAGTGGGTTCCACTGACAAAAATCAAAACATTTGAAACAACTGGCTTGATTTGTCAGAATTTGGGTATAGAAGGAAAGCAAAGGAATCAGTTTGCAAAACATTAGCGTCACAGCATGTTCAAGATTCCCATCTTTTGTGTTGATTTCTTTTTCTGATACCCAAAAAGATCCTACACTGCTTCTGATGTGATCTTCTGTCTCCCCTGTTTTGATGATCTGTGAAAGCAGTGGAGCAGACCCCATCCTCACACTGACAGAGCTCAAATGTGACCTGGTGCATGCTGCACCTTCAAGCCCATCATCAGCCTATCTGCAAAACTCAATGAAATCCAAAAGTGGGCGGCTTCCTAAGGATTTGCTCTGTGGCCATCCTCGTCTTTTTCTTCCAAAGAGAGAAACCACACAAGACCTTTCAGCTTTGCAACTATCATCAAGATATACCTTTAGTGCCCTTTGGTGTTCTGAGATTTGATTTAGATACCTCCACTGCTTTTACAGAGACCTTCCACTTGTGAGAGTGCTCAGATGGACATTGCTTTTGGCCTGTTCTTCCAATGTGTTTTTTTCACCTCTCTCCCTTTTTCCTAGGTAGCAGGGATCAAAGGCATATTCCTGGCTAACAGGAAGGTAGATGACCAGATCAAGACTTTCATTACCTACAACAAGGGCAGAGACTGGCGTTTGCTACAGGCACCAGACACTGATCTAAGAGGGGATCCTGTACTTTGCCAGTTGGTGAGTGACAGATCTTTTCCAAGGCATAATTGACTCCTTCAGAGTTGCTTACTGTAGTTAACCAGGTTAACAAAACTCTCCCTGTGTTTTTTCTCTTGATCTTCTGTGTGTTAAATGAATTCAGTAAATTTCTTTAAAAAATCCATAGCTTGGAAGGTTTTAAGGGAAAATTCTGACCATCTTTCTTGGTGTGATTAATAGAATTCAAGTCAGAATAGGAAAGTTGCCGGGGAAAAGTGTTCTAAGTCAGATTGTTGTTAAAACAAGGGCAGACATGCTTGTTTGTAGTGCAGAGTTCCTGCTTATCCATCAAAGGAACATATGACCTATGTGTGCCAAGAGCAGAGGGGTTGTTTTCAGAAGGATCAGAGCATCTGTGTGCAGTCACCAAGGGTTCCTCTGGTATTAAACTTGCTGAATATTAAAGCTTCTGCCTTTTTTATGTTTTCTGTGAACAGCCCTTCTGCTCATTGCATTTGCGCCTGCAACTCTCAGAGAACCCATACACTTCAGGGAGCATTTCCAGCAAAGAGACAGCTCCTGGGCTGCTGGTGGCAACAGGTAAGAACAAAAGTGCCTCTCACCACTTACCCATACCTCCCTGGGAGCCTGAGAGTATATGAGGTATTCCCCATTGGTGTAAAACCTTTCAGCTCTGTTTCAGCAAGTGCTGAGCTAATTCACATTAACTCCCATTTGCTTGGCGCTAGGAGAAGGCACATAGCCCCAAGTTCAAGAAAGGTGTCAGGTATTTGTTGCTCTACAATAACCCATTTGCAGATCTAGGCCCACACTTTCAAGGTGCCGTTACCCAGTGGCATTACTAGGTCCTCTCATGTTGTTACAACCACTGATGGACAAGTCTACCTGTTTGCTACAGGTGCCATGAATGAGAATCATACCCAGGGGCTACACTCCTAGGAGGTGTCGCACCTTTTGAGGAGCGAGCACAGAGTTGTCAAAAAGTCTGTCAGGTGAAGCCTGGGCTTCTTGGGTGCCTGTCTTGTGCATGGCACCTACATTTAACTCCGTACTGCTGCAAGACTAGCAGCATTTAATCAACACTGCATGGGCCATTGGTATTGTGGGCTGTTCTGCAAAATAGTGCTTTGCCAGGTTGTGTTGTTTAAATGACAGCCTGCTACAATACTTCATGGTGGCAGTGGCTGAGCCATTGCAGTTAATCTGCAGGATGGACGGGGCTACCAACCACCCTCATCTCTGTGGGAGCTGCTGGGCTAACAGAGTGCTTCCTGAAGGGCTGGTGCTATTGGAAGCTGGCCTCTGAGCCATGGAGGCAGTTCTGTCTGTTCAAATGGAGGCTCTTACACGCACTCCAACATGTCTGAATAGCTTAACGGTTCTTTCTAAGGCTCAGTTTCTCTCCTTGGTCCTGTTCAGCATAGCAGTGGCCTGCAAGTGTGGGATGTTAGCATATTGTCTGCATGAATTTACACTGTTTCTTCCAGCCATTTTCATTTTCATGTCCTTCTGTGCTTCAGTGTGTTTGCCAGACTAAGGCAAAACCTGACACGGGTTCCCTTCATGACATTTATATCTCAGCAAGGGAGACACCATGTGATTTCCAGTTCACTGATCCAGGCCAAATGAAGTGAGATAATTTGGTTTAAACCTCCAGATATCCCCATACACAGCCAAGTGGAGTCATCACTCCTGGCAGGTTGCACTTGCTAGATGGATGCTTAGGAACAAGCCCTGCTCATGATGCTGTAATTACAAAAGCTTTTTTTTTTTTTAACCTTTTAGGAAGCAAATAGAGACAGCAGGACAGTGAGAGTCTAGGCATTGATCTAAATTGTTAGTAAATTAGGTTCTTTTCAAGCTGCCAGTGCATGGGATGAATGCTTTCCCAGTCTAACCATTAACCTTTAAAAGGCAGAATATAATTTCTTCCTTATTGCTTTGTAGATGAAAAAAACCTTACCTGTTGGGAATATATACATCTGTTTCCCCTAACCAGTTTCACAACAGCAGGAGCATCTCACCATGTTGCTGAATGCATTCAAGGATAAGTTTCGCAATTTTTTTCTCACAAGTGGTGGCTGCTCAAACACTTCATTTACAGTGAGACATATCCAGCAACGATTGGAAACACTTGGACACTTGGTATAGCACAGGGGTTAGATTCCTGAAAATGGAAGAATTATGTTTTATTATCTAATTGTACAGCTGCTAAATCCTCTTGATTTGTTTGGGAGTTACATTTTGTGAGGTTTGAATGCATGCAGCTGAAAGTAGAGGAAGAGAATGAAGGAAATAATGGAACAGCTTTGCACAAAGTGATAACAACCAAATTCTTGCCTTTTTACTCCCTTTCCTTGCCTCCATCTGTAAATCCCTGTTTGAAAATTTGGAGTTTCCATTTTGGTGTTTAATATATGGTGATACAAAACTTACACTGCTACTGCTACCTTTATATCAGGTTCTAATTCTTGAGGCCTTCTACTCATGATAAGATATTGGGCTAAGAAGACCTTTGAGCTGAAACAGCAGATTTATCCTCTTGAACCTGGATGTCCCTACAGACTGACCTTCTGTATGGTTTCCCACATCAGGTTTTCCTTACAGCCTCATCTAAAACATTTGGTGACTCTTGCTGGTGTCAGGGAAGAAAATTAGGTAGATGGACAGTACGACATTTCCTATACCCTGAGCACTGATAAAAGCACCCTTCTTGAGTTGTGCTGCCTCCCAGAGCCAGAATTTTCAGAAATAGCATTGACACAATAAAGTGGTTAGTTGGATTCCAGGATGGTAACAGGAGAGTGTCAACCAATTTAAATTTCTAATTTTCCAGCATTAAATGTCAGAAATTTAATTAACATTTTCATTAGTGTGTTCATCCATAGAAGAATGTCTGGCACTTGTGTTGCAGGCAATATTGGCGCTGAACTTTCCTACACAGATGTTGGCGTGTTCATCTCCTCTGATGGTGGCAATTCCTGGAGACAGGTATGTTTTGCACAGCAAAGGAAGGCACGGAGCCTTTTGCTATTTTCCTTCTGACTCTTCACTTCCTAGTGGAGTGGAGCACTCATGCAGTACTTCACTTGTTTGCAGATCTTCGAGGAGGAATACAATGTTTGGTTTCTGGACTGGGGAGGGGCACTAGTGGCCATGAAACACACGTCAGTGCCCATCCGGCACATGTGGTAAGGAAACTTGTTACTTTGAGAGAGTGCCAGTGTTTATAAAATGAACAGATGAAGTCATTCTTATCTGTGTTTTACCACCATTTTGGTTTATTGATGAATATAATGATTATTGCACCATTTTATAAATATAATGGCTCCATGCATAATCACCCACATGAATGAATTACTCTTTGCACTGGTAATGTACTGTGAGCTTCCAGGTGGGGTTTCTTTCCTGCACACACACATGTACTAACTCAGCCTTTGGGCTTCAGCTATTTCCGAGAGGATGTGTCTCTTGTTTCTACATTTTGTTTGCAGAATTTAGCAGTAATCTGGTAAGACAGATAAAGGGAGGGAGAGGAGAGGGCAGTAGGTGTAGATAAGGACAACGGAGATATGTTGCTAACCCCTCTAGTATTTGACTATCAATTTCCAGAGATACTGTGGTGGCAACTGATTAGAGTTGGAGGTGAAATAGGGCAAAATTATTTCTCAGTTGAAGATTCTGTTTTGCTATAAATGGGTTATAACAGTCTAAGCACTAAAGATACTGATCAAAATTATCCTCTTCTTAGCTCTTGCCCCTCTGACTCCCATACCAGTTAAACATTCTGAAATTCAGAACTAACACTGTTTACAGAATATGGGTGTATTAGCATTACTTTCAGTCTTGGGGCTTTACTGAAAGAGGGGCATTTCTAATGGACTGACCTACCCAGCTTCTAATATTGTTTAGAAGTGAATTAGTTAGAAATAGCTTTCAGAGACAAGATGAGTTCCTGTCTACAATACTGGGTTGTCTCTCAGCTTGATGGTGCTAAGCACATGCCCATTACTTTTCATGCACAACAGGAAATATGGTCCTCAGTCAAATAGAGAAAGAAAGCAATGGTGTTTGGCAGCGGTGATGAGGTGCTAAGGTCTCCTGTACCTGAGTCATTATTGTACAAAATCCTCCAGTGAAATTGCAGTCATTCCAAATCTGGACACCTCAAGACAGGTTGACTTCACCCCTTTACAAGCTCATGTTCCAGACATGTACTTTGGGAACATTACCAGCTACTTTTTCAATATAAAAAGCTTCTGGACTTTATGTTTCTGACCTGACAGATAACTCTGGGATGACTGCAACAGAGATTTCAATAAAAATTTGAATATATTACATTTGAGTACATTTCTTTGCCACCTTAAGTAAAGAAATGACTGCTTTAGTCATGGTGTGATAGTTGACTGCTAACCATGGGATATATTGGCTCCATAACTGAGCAAACAGAGGAGAGCAGTAACCGGGCAGACTCCCAGTGATGAGCTGCAGACTCCAGTTTGTGATGTGAATGTGTTGGGGTGTGACTGGAAGCCTCTGATGGGTAACTCAGTTGTCATGGCTATAATTAAAGTGCTCTCAGGGAAGAGGACATTAGGACCATGTCCCAGTCTTTAGACCAAACCAAGGATGAGTCAAGGAAGGAGAAGTGTATATTAGCCAAGGGTGGGTGTCACTAGCAGTGGGTGCATCAGACTGCAGCAAGCTGAGCTCTGGAAGAGTGAAAGGTGAGCCCCTGATGGAAAAAGCTGCAAGTCACATATTAACCATTTGTTACTGTATTATTCAGCTAGACGTAACTAGCTTTTGTGTTTTAATTGTGTCTTTAATTGTGAAGGCTCTTTGGACATAAAAAGTGCATTACTACAAGTGCCTGTACCTACATATTGGGAAATACTTGGTCACAGGTTGACTTTTCATAGGAGCCAACAGCTCAGTTCACCTTTGTTAGCAGAGGTTCATTTCAGATGCTCTCCTTTTACAATAAGTCTCCTGAAATGGTGTGTGCAGTTCTATGAGTGCCCCACCCACTCTGTTAAATGAGTGATGATTTAGATCTGTTATCAATAAGCTCCAACAGGTTTCCTTCAAAATTGTACCCTTAAGGGCTTTGGAATTTGCTTCATATTGCTTCAGTAGGCACCTGTTTTATGGGCAGGAGTGGAATAGATTAAAGGGTACATGTAAATCTACTAGTTCTCAGACTGAGACATTGTACAATAAGTTTCATGCTGGAGAAAAGAGGGGCGGATAATTGAAAAGCTGAGAGAATTTTAGCTAAGCTAATGAAGCATGCTGTTCCCCAGAAGTTGAAATGCTATTTGGAGAGATAAGCATGCAAACAGAATGCATACAAATGCACAGGTGTATGGGAAGATACATACATTTAAATAAATAGATTTAGGGCAGATAATCTTTCTGTGTGCTGTTGTGCTCCCAGAGTTCTGCCTTAGGTGTAAAGTTGACTTCCTATTCTTGCACAGGCATTCCAAGTCAGGTGAAGGTGTCTTGCTAAGCTACAGGACGGGCAGAGAGTTAGGCCATGGTGACTGCCAGTCTTGGCTTTCCACACCAGAGATCTGAAGCTGGTATAACCCATGGTTTGTAATACACACTACAGGGCTCTCCTGGTCCTTTGGTGGTGTGTCAGATAGTCAAGGTCCTACCTACTTGGAGCAGGGGGGATTCAGTGTCCACCAAGAGCCTCCCACACAGATCCAGATACTCAGATGCCTGTGTGCACACACACATTCAGCACTCCTCACTCCCACAAATAAGCCAAATTTGCCTTTAAGTACTCATAGGGCTAGCTCATTGTAGCTAATGCCATATGGCATTGATACATGGGCGGGTCAGAATGTCCTGTGGTGGTGAAAGCAATTTCATGCATTCAGGCCAGGGTTGCCAGGTTGAGCGGTGCTTCATGCCAGGTGCTGTTCCAGACCCAGAAACAGGTCTTGGCAAAGTCTCTTGATCCCTTGAGGTCTGATGATGTACAGCTGCATAAAGTGTATCCACGTTCTTATTGCCAGTATTTGCGCTTTCTAAAGCTTTGATCTTTCAAGAGTACATCAAGAGCATGAATCTAGTGGGCTGGGAAATGGCAAAGATTGGTGCTTGTCTGTAAATCCAGCTGCTGGAGCTTGCAGACCTTAGCCAACATTTAATTGCTGCAGTTGCTCTAGAGTAAGTCTTTTTATGCATATAAATGTTGTCTGCTTCTATCCCAGGGTGAGTTTTGATGAGGGAAGATCCTGGACTAAATACAGTTTCACATCAACACCACTTTTTGTGGATGGATCCCTTGTAGACCCTGGCATAGAGACCCAGATAATGACGTAAGTATAGCAGCTCCTATTTTAAATTGTGGTGGCAGAAGGGGTGCATGGAGATCCCCAGGTGCATGGTCACCTCATGATGTGCAGTGCAGCGTTGTGTAGCTACACGTGCAGTGCTTCATGAAGGCATGATGCTGTTTTGTGGGTTTTGCTGGTGGCCACAGGCCTGGCTGACCTGTTCCTGGGTCATGGGGCAAAAATAGATGGTGGAGCCAAGCTCTTTCCAGCAGTGATAGGGGTACAGCAGTGAGAGATAGTCCCAAGCTGTAGCTTGGGAGTTCACATAGAGCAGTAGATAGATCTGCTTCTCTGGAGAGGGGTGTAGCCTTGGTCAGGTTGTATCTAGGGACAACCAGAGGTCCTTTCTCATAGTTACTGCTGAGATTGCATTCCTTGGATCTGATGGCCCAGAGATGGCAGTGCTCTTCTGAAGTCAAAGATCTGTATGGTTGTACTTCATGCCAGTTCTGTGCTTGCTCTAGTTGTGCTACATTACTGGCTTGTGAAATTGCTGGTGCATGTGAATACCTCCAAAACTTGTTGCTTGCATTGTGGGCTCTACATCTGGTTTTAGCTCAAGCTAAAAGTGTTCTCATTGTGCATACACAGAGCTGAGCTCAGAATAACCTTCCTCTTCTCGGGTGTAGTATGCTATGATTCACCCATCCCATGGAAGGAAGAGCCTGGGCTGGCACTGATGGTGCTGGGACCTTCCTCCTCCCAGGAGTGCTGAAGCACTGGATAAGGCTGGTGGAACCAGTGGAGTGATGTTGCCCTAGGAACAGGCCAGGATTTGAGTTTAACAACCAGGAAAGGGAAGTTTTTAAGTTCAGAGGCATCTTTAAGTAGTCATCTGACCTCTTGCACAAAGCAGATCAAAGCACTGTGCTCTGGGATTCTTAACAAAGCAAGGACAAGATGCACTGCCCTCATTGGTTTCAGAAATGCCTTCTTACCTCTGTGTCTTCAAACTGGCTGAAACAGCTTCCTGAAAAACATCAGAAAGCAAGGTGGCTAAGAGGCCTTCGTCTCAGGCACACCTGTGAAGCGCAACTGCAGTGGCATGAAGAAGTGCCTTTGGTTACTCACATCAGACACCATTGCACCACTCTGGTTCAGGGACAGGAGATTGATTATAAATTTCATCTTGCAGTCAATCTGCTTTTCTGCATCTGTGCTTGAAGTTCCTGCACATTTTCACTGCTTGCCAGAGAAAAGAGATTCAGGTCAATTTATTTTCTTCTAGGCTTCAGTCCATCTCCATACTTACATGGCATATATGTGTAGGTAGAGCTCATTGCTGGTGTCACAAGTAGTGAGAAACTGAGTGTCGTCAGTTTCTGATGGGACAGGGTAGCAGTTGTGTGTCTTAGACATTTCTGCTAATGATTTGAATATAATCCAACTATGCTGCATGACTTGTATTGTTATGCCTTTCAAAACCAGCACTATGTCAGCTTTACACAGACAGAAGTAAACATGTGTCTGTACTTGGAAGTTGAGCTCAGTTGCAAGAAAGGAGCTTGAGGAAAATCATATTTTACTCTTCTAATAAATGGTCATTTGAACTGGCTTTTGTGCCATCTGTGCCATGGTAGAAGAAATGTTTTGGTGCTGTGGCCTTGGCGGGTTCAGGAAAGCATTGCTGACTCCTGTATAGCACATCCACAGCTCATGTGATAAACTGTCTTAGGAAGAACAGGCTTTTGCTTTACACAGCAGCACTCCTATGCTTTATTCCCAAACAGTGCTGGACCAAAACAAGGCAGCCTCTGTGTCTGTCACAGACAGCTACTGAGATTTTATCGGAGTAGAAGTGATGTCAGTTCTGGTAGTATTGCTTGCTTTTCCTTTATTCCAAAACAATGCCTTGGCTTTGTTTTTTTTTTTTTTTTTTTTTTT
>VXBU01002483.1:217935-310733 GCA_013400315.1 Bombycilla garrulus
TTTTTTGTTTTGTTTTGTTTTGTTCTATTTTTTTCAAAAAAGCAAGGTCCTTGTTTTGTAGAAGAATGTATCTGTGCATCTCTTGCCTTGCTATCTGCAAACATTGCTCTGTTTTTGCAAAGAGCAAAACTCTTTGCGTATGTTATACCTATGAGCCTTTTCAGAAGACTGCTGTGAGCATCCTATTGGGAAAATACATATGCCAATTCCCAGCTAAAGATTGGAACCTGCAATTCTCTTCACCCTGAGTATTTTCTCTGCAAATGCAATGATCATGTGTAACTTTCTGTGTTGTTTCATACGGAGTTTTTCTGTGAAATTCTTCATGCAATGTGTGTCACTTTCCAGCTGCACACACGCGCAGACACATGCACACACACGTGCAGAGAGATAGATCTGAACTCACATAGATCTGCACGTCAGCACCTTCATTGAAATCAATGGAGCTAATCAGTTACAACTAGCTGTGGATTTAGGCCATTTACTTTATAAATCAATGCAGTGTTCTTTTGAGATGAAAAATGCATGATAAATCTAAGGGTTATTGTTATTTATATCTCTGTAGTCTTCTGGTGGAGAATGTAGGAAGTGAGTTATCTTCCTGAATACTGTGTATTAGGTTTGTTGAGAACTTTTTCTTTTGAAATCTTTGCAGACATATTACCATTATTATTGCCATTGCTACTGTTATTGTTATTGTCTTTATTATTACTGTCATCATTAGCATTTTTTAAAGCCATTCCTAATAGTCTGTAAAAGCTATACAAAGAAATTTCACATGACACTTGCAATGAATGTTTAGAGAAATTTCTATCCACACCACGAAAGGAACTGAGGAGGAAAGAGCCCATTTATATATGCAAACCATTTCTATACAGAACTTTTAGGTGTTTCTCCCAATGAGAATTTCAGCAGACTCATCTATAAGGGCAGTGTAGGGTGATGCTGAGCTTGTGTAAGTTTTGGCTGAGAAATCAATGCCTTTTATTGCTACTTGCCACCCTCTGAACCAAGATTATAGTGGTGGTTTGGAGGTGCACGGAATTTGTGTTTGTGCGTAGAAATCCCAAAGATTTCAAGAAGCTGGTGAGTGGAGCACAGAAATTTGGGATTTGCATTCCAAACTGATCGTGGGGACAGTGGGAGCTGTTAGACTTGAAGCAGCGCTGAGGCAGAGAGAACAAGTCTGTGCTCATATTTATGTACTGCCAAACTGGGTACGTTAGTGGCTTTTAAAAGTTTGTCTCTCATCCTGGAAAATGCAGAATATTTCATCTAGTGCTCTCAGTTGATTCCTGTTTGAAAAAAATTTCTTCCATAGATTTGCATCAAAGTATTCTGTGTTCACCTATTTAAAAAAAATAATATTCTGAGGGGAATGTGTATTACATAGTCATTATACTCCAACTATTATTAAAATATTGCATTATTAACAATATTTTCATAATACTATTTTATTAAAATCAATATATCAGTAGAATGACTTTCCCAACCTTCATTTTGTGCCACATGCTGTGAGAAGCTCTCTGGGCTGCAGAAAGCAGCAACCCTTTTAGCACACAATTTTGTACCACTTCATAGCTATTAAGTGAGCTCTTTCCATATCTGTCTTTATTGTGTGAGTATCCTAGTGTTTTTGAATCCTCTGTGCTTTGTGCTGTGTGTGCTTGTCCTAAACAATCCTGAAAAACTTGTCAGTATGGTAACATTCCTAATTTGCATGAAGGGGCTTTATATGATTCTGAATATCTAAGAGTACTGGGAATTGGGAGCTGCTTTTAATGGGGTGTTGGACAGGCTGTCTTGCAGAGGTCTGTTCCAACTTAAATTATTCTATGATTTTTTAATTTTGTACAGCTATAATGCTGCAAGAGTTAATTATTTCCTTACAAGCTGGGTGGGCTCTGTTAGGAATGTGGTTTTGTGATACACAGGGAAATACCATGAGACTGTGAGCTGGTCTTCTTTGAACTGCTGCCTATAACCAAAGTAAATCCGCTGTCTTTCCTCCTGTCCTTGCTGATCATCCTCTGCATTTCCTTTTGTTGTTGTTTTGACACTTCTCTCATATGACAAGAGGGTCAGTTCAGCCCCTTTAGTGTAGAGCTTTGTACCAAAGCACATTGGGGTGCTTGGTGCAGGTGCAGGGAAAGCAGCTGCAGAACACTGGGGGTCCTCTAGACCTAGCCTTTTTGAAATCTGTAGGTTTCATGTCTTTTAATTTTGTCATATTCTCATGGGTCAGATCTAATATTTCTGGATTGACTAGCCACAGGCACAGCGCGTTACACAGGGTGTCTGAGGTTCTCCAGCAGGGGAAAGGAATCACACTGTATTTCCCTTCTGGTCAATTGTGATATATCCAAACTAGTTTGTACCACTCAAATCAGAGATAAGGTGTTTTCATGAGTCCAGAGAAGGGCTTTATGTTTTTCCAGCTCTGACTCATAATCATTACCTCTGCCACTTCATCTCCTGTGCTAAGCATCTCTCCAAACCTATATTAAGAGAAACAACCTTTTTGCTTCACTGCCCTGCATTATTTGAGTAGACTCATTATGTGTGCAGACACTCATTTACAGATGGGGATCATTAAGTTTCTCTGTACTGATAAATAAATATTTATGTAGACACACCCACGTGTGTATATAAATTTCTGTGGAGTTCTACGTATGTGAACTTAATGATCTCTATATATGTGTGTATGCTTAATTGAGCATTAATATTTTCAGTGAGCTGAAAGTTGGTCTGTCAACATTGCTGTGACTGCTGCCCTTGGCTATGTGTGTTAGAAAATGTTCCTGGTTGTAAATGAATAGGGTACTGGCCCTTTCTAACGTCTTCTTGTTTATGCAGCCATACAGCTTTAACAGAGATGAAGTGGGAATAATATTTCCTATCCAGGAGACCCATAAAATTACTGGCAATCCATCACTGGGTGGCAGAAGAGTGAGGGGGAATGAATAAGTAATTGAGAGATGTTGGAAAAGTTGAGATGGGTGCCAGGGGAGGTTTGAGGTGAGAAAGAAAGTATTAAGAGCACAGGGCACGCCAGAAGTCCCTCTGTTTCTGTTCCATGTTCCAACAGTGACAAATAGAGAATGCTAAAAATACATATATTATAATAAATTATGCTAAAATATGATTACCTTATATACTCCTTACATTTATAGAGATTTACAAATAAGGAACTTTCTTGGCCAAACATGGTATTCTTTGTATTTTAAGATATTCATGAATTTTTCTAGTTTTGAGGGTTTTCCCTCGAAATACTTTGAAATAGATTTTAGCAGTCACCTTATCCTGTGGCCAGGAGTTCCATGAGTTACTCTTTATTCTGAAGAACTGACTGACCTGTGGAAGACATCAGCGAAGTATATACAGGTATGAAGGCAATGTGGGCAGATTTTGATAAACACTCAGCAGAGATTAAGCAAACTGAGTATGAGAAAAGGGCAACAAGCTCCCAGGTCCAAACTCCCACCGAGTTCAAAGTTACATGGGAGCCAGGAGTCATTTTCCTGCCTTTTTCTGATAAGGGATTATCATCTTTTCTCTTCAAGCAAGGCAACATCCTCTGCCTTTTTCTCAAGTCTTGCTGTTACATTTAAAAGCTAATACAGGAAAGAAAATTACAAACTGACACAGTGTCCTTGGAGCATTCTGCCCCTTTGCCTAGGGATAGGGAGCCATAGGTCTGCCACCTCTGAGTGGGTGTACTGAGAAAAGTTAAGGTGAAACCAGTGATAGAAATAGTGCCTTAATAGTGCCTTTGCTGGGATGAGGCCCAAGGAGCTTGTGCTCTCCCCTGGCATCAGGCTTTGCCCTCCACAGCCAGCACCTCTGCTTAGAACCTCAGCAAATGAGAGATGATGTGAGTGGGTGGCAAAACACCCTGAGGTTGTTTTTCCTAGAAGCTCTTGTACATCGTGCATGAAGAAAAGTCAGTGTTCCTCAATTCCCATGGCCCACAGGTGCCCTTAAACTTTCCTGACATCAGTCTGGCCTCTTTTCACTTCACTCTGTGAGAAAATAGGAAGAAGCTATCTGAAAAAAAACTAGATCTTCTGCAACTTTAACTGCTGCTGAGCCACACAGAAATCTGACAAAGAAGGAATGTGAAAGAAAGATTTCACCAGCGTTCTCTAGGAAGCTAAATCCAACTTGCAGCTTCCAGTGCAGAAAATGAGACAGGGAGCTCTTATGTTGAAAAATTCTGGACTCTGTCCTTATTTACCTTCACTTCCTCTGGAAAGCAAGGCTGTCCATCCAGCCTGTGCATTCTCTCAGGGCTACCAAAACTGCAGAGTTTCTTTAAAGATCAGAGAGAAGATTTCAAAGCCTGGTTTATCCACATTGCATTGGCACCATTAGCTACTAGAAAAGACTGTTAGGTTTTAATTGCTGTCTCTACTGTGGTTTTATCTCACTTTTCAGTTTTCCTTTCTTCTTCTGTTCATTGCAATATCTGTTTGTGATGCAACTGGCATTGTTATTGGCTATGGATTTTCCTGCAAGGCTCCGATGTGTCCTCGTGAGTTCAGTTTCTCTGTCCTCCCTCAGGGGACTGTGCAGACTGCAATGCACAAACCTATGAGGACTCTTCACAACAGGATCCATGAAATTAAAGTGAACCCATGAAAATAATGACTGCACACAGAAAAATAAAGTACAATTTGGAACTTGATCTGAGAACAAAAATTCCAAATGCAATTATTAAGTAAGGAAACCAAAATGATTGAGAGGATATCGGCATTAGCCATAGTGAGCTGCATTTGTATATCATCTGATCTAATTTCAAAACCTTCCAAAAGTAATGAATAGTTTGGACTTCATGAGAAAATGATCAATCTGCTAATGGCATCAAGTGACTTTACAATGGACAAGAAATGCGTGTTATAGGAATTCCTTTCTTATCCCAGCAGATGATCAGTTTATATCCTGCAGTAAGAGAATTGATTACCCATATCATTATCTTTGTTTGCAAAACTTAAAAACATTGTTAACGACTCCAAGATTAATCAGTGTCACTTCTTTCTCCCATTTCCCTCTCTGCCAGAGGAGTAGTCTGGTTTTGAGCCTTTGGATTTCTGCTTGAATTCACCTAAACAGTCCACAAGAGGCACAATATTGATTGTGCTGTTACTTGCAGTGTGAGCCGAGGTCTGAAAGACAAATCAGGTGATGAGAACATCTACTTAGAGTAATCTTTCTCAGACAGCATCGTGTGATTTATTTGGCTTTAGGAAAAGGTTGTCTGTGACCCCAGACCAGTTCCCAGCAGTTGCACCCTGTACTCAGGAGATTCCTGGCAGAAGCCATAACATGGAGAAGGCATTGTGCTCTGTGGCATATATTGCCTGTCTTTGACTTTCTGGGGCTGACATTACTGTCATTGGAGTCAAGTGCTATTTATGGACAGTAGATCAGATATTATGCTAAAATAGTCAACTTCATTAGTTGTATTTTGGCGGTAGGGAAGTTGAGGGAACAAAGGACATGCCCATGGTCAGTCACTCAGCAGGCTGTCACTGGCAGTGATGCAGATCTCTGGAGTCCCGGATGGGTATCCCACTGTGTGCAGACTTTTCCCATTTCTTCAGGGGAGGGAGATGCTCAGTCATGTTGGTAATGCTCAGATAAAGGGGATGGAGAGGTGTGCATATGCAGGGAGGAAGACTAGAGAAAGGTGTGTTCACTCGAGACTGGAATTCACTGAAGTGAATAAAAGAAAGAAGCCCTTGCAGAAGGAGCCAGAATGAGCAGCCTGCAGGTGGGCTGGGCTTGTGAAGCACTCAGGCCTGATGGAGGGTGCACAGGAAGGAGCAGGATGCTGTGCATATATGCATTCCTGAGTCTTTCACCT
Source organism: Bombycilla garrulus (assembly GCA_013400315.1). Taxonomy (NCBI): domain Eukaryota; kingdom Metazoa; phylum Chordata; class Aves; order Passeriformes; family Bombycillidae; genus Bombycilla; species Bombycilla garrulus. Next base: position 223,802 of record VXBU01002483.1, read on the forward strand.
TTTTGTGAGAGCAAGACGTGAAATATCCTGGTGCTCTGATCACACCAACCCTCAGAGGACTGAGAAACTACATTGCCTTAACACATTTCAGCTCAATCTCTCCTGATCCTGCACAAGGAAAAGGGTGGCACAGCACACCAGCTTTTCTGGGAGTTTGAAGGTTCAGTGTTGGGTTGGCTGCAGAGTTCAGTCTGACAGATTTTTGATCACTGAACTGAATGAGTGTTCTTAAGCAGCTCTCCAGAGCTTTCTCTTCTGAGCCTTCTTCTCTGATATCCAGGCAAAGCTCATCACTGTGCTTCACCTGTCACATGCATTTGGAGCTTACATGTTCTAAGGAAAGGCTTCCACATTTGTATTGGACATCTCTGGTTGGAAATCTGCTGAATCATAGCATGAAAGATTGAAATGATGGAATGTGTTGTGTTATCCAGCTTCTGGCAAAGCAGCAGCACCTGCCTCTGCTGAGACCACAGACCCATGAGGGGATGAAATACTCAGATTACTGATACCTGCCAGTATCTTTTCTAGAAGAGAGTGGCAGCATCTTCAGGTTTCAAAGCTGTCAGAAACTGGTTGTCTTTCATGAGTGCTTCGAGGAAGAAAAAGAACACTTCTGAAAAACAGCATTAAAAATTAATACGCTTTCCCATCCCCCTTCCTAGGTGTCTCATCCTCTTTTTTATGTTGCTGGGATTTCTTTTGAAGCAATTGTCATGTAAAGTGGCTTGAGAACATTGGTAATAAATTTTTTAGAGACCAAATTTCAAAAGGTTTGGTTTGTCATTCAGGAAGTTCTTATTTTTATAGCACTTTTTATTTGAAAAAATAGTAACAAAAAAAATCCCTGTGTCCCCCATTGCCTTATGCACTGCAGTTAAAGGGTGAATTGAGTCCAAACAGTAGGGCTGCTTTCTAATTACATGTTCTTCAGATTAAATACTAATTGCACTTGGCATTACTTGCTAAATGAAAGATCATGCTGTACCATGTCATTTGCAGTGGTTTTCCTCTTCTGCTAGCACTTCAAAGGAAGTGCCCATTGAGCTGATTAATAAAACCAGGACTGTTTTCCAAAGCTGAGGGAAAGGCTCTGCCATGATTGTACCATGGTGTTTTTATTGCAAGGTTTTGGTTTTGATCTGTATTCACAGAAACTCTTTTCCTGCTCCTTCTCCTCTCTCCTGACCTGAAATCTGGCAGTTGTGCAGCTTTTCATGACTACTTCAGTATGGATTCCTGTTGGCCAGCTCTTTGAATTTCTTTCTTGTGGGCAGCTTCGATGCCATGACATTCAATTTCAGTGGAAATAAACCACATTCCTTGGATTTAATCTGCAGGAGAAATTATGTGAAATCTTTGTGTGACCCTTCTCCTTGGAAATAGAATACAGACCAAGATTTTCTTGAACAAATTTGTCCTCATGCAGGTTGCTATCTGATGTTGGTACATTATTGATAGTTTCACTGCTGCTGTTTCTTCTCCTTCTGCATAGTATCAGTGGAAGGCCTTATACCTGAGAGGGCCTGTTTAGATGGTCTAAATTAAACTAATTTGCACCAACTGAAAATCTAGATCCAAATGGATGGTGTATTTTATTTGGAAGAAAATGCATCTCTTCCTTTTAGAAAAAAAAGCAGCTGTTTTTCTTTATTTTGATTCACACACAGAAGTACAGCAGCCCTGAGTCATCACCTATTGCCCTCAGGCAACTGTTCCTAGTTGACAGGTCAGCCAAAAGCAACTGAATTAAAAGCTCCAAAGCAGCTCTTAGAAACCATATTTATTGTTTAGGGAAAAAATTAGACAGTGTTTTTTGTTGGCAATTGCCTGCCTTTCCGGTGTCATCTTTCATTTTTTATATTTCCTTTGTTTCCAATCTCTTACTCCCTGCATCCTCTTGCCAGGCATGAGACAGTTTAACTCTCCCTCTCCCGCTCTTCCTAATTGCCGATTTGTGTCTCTTTCAATTAGGATCTACTTCCTTGTCTCAATCCCCTTCTATCCAGTTTCCTTGTAACTAGTGACCTCATTTAATGTTAATTCCATCTAAATCCTAATTAAAAAATTTAGGAGATTACACAGCCCATTTGGTTTTCTCTAAAGTCATAATTTATTTTTAATTCATAGAGAAATAGCTCATCTATTCATAAAATCTGGTCCCACCAGTACAGCTTGCAACTATTCCATTGTTACTTGTGTGGTTTTGGCCCAGGAGTTTGTCTCACTTTACTGCTACTCNACTTGCAATTGTTCCATTGTTGCTTGTGTGGTTTTGGCCCAGAAAGCTCAGCCTGCACTCAGGAGTTTATCTCACTTTACTGCTACTTCCTTACACAGAGATGGATTCAGATCCAGATTTCATAACAGGCCCTCTTTCTTTGTGTGAAATTGTCAGCATTTTCTTTCATTGACTCGGAAGCTACAAATATCAACAAGTTAAGGAGGTACATCTACGTAAGATGTTCTTTAAGCGTTCACTGAGCCAGCAACTCTGGCATGGGCTCACCATTTCCCAGGAAATGTGGCACTAGGGTAGCCTGACTTGTGGGGAAAGAAAACCCAAACAAATCAATTATGAATGAGAGGATTATCTGTTAATATTGCAGCAGTAGCAGCATGTGCTTCTCTGCTGGACATCGGAAAGGGAATGATCACCTTCAGTTGTGGTGAATTACCTGCTCACTGCTCCAGATCTGGAACTCCCTTTGGTTTCAGTGACAGAAGAGCTTCCTCCCCAGGGACTAGAAAAATAAAAAAACAAACCAAAACCAAACCAGCACATGCTTGTTTTCCTGCCAGGAGATGATTCTCCCAGATTGTGCTTCATAGCACTTCTTGGGTTTGCCCATTAAACATCTACTTCTGGCACTTCCTATTAGATGCAGAGATGTAAATAAAGAGGGATTTTAACTGAGATCAGATGGTGATCTTACTCGACTTTCTTTCTTTCTACATTCTCAAAACAAAAGCGCAGATTCAGGTCAGCTGAAGTATTCATTAATTTGGGCGATTTTACCATTGGGGATTTTTTGCTTGCTAAGACACTTCCTCTGCAAGCATTTTTTTTTTTTACAATAAAAGGAAATAAAAATCAAGGATGGTTTCAGGCTTTTCTAAATGAAACAGTCTATTTATGATGACACGGCAATTAGGTTTTCTCTCAATATTATCAATTAAAGGATATGTTTGGCTCTCTTTCTGTAGTTCTGGCTTTACTTTTCTGTTGATCCATCCATCTGCTTGTGTCGTTCATCTCAAAAGATGCTGTCTACTAAGTACATTATATTCTTTTGCTTTCATTTTATTTTTAGATATTAAAAATGCTTACACTCTATTCTATGGGGCCTAATCTTGTTAAAATCTCACTTCAGAAGTCCCCAAGGTACGTTGAGAGAAGAAAAAAACCACCCAACCTTTTCATGTGTCTCACCTTGCTGATGTCCAATGGAGGAAAGCTGTCTCAGAAAGAAGAGTACTTTTGATATTAGGTGTAGTGAGGGTTACTTTATCAGCTTCTTCCTTCCTTGACATCTCCAGTCCTCTGTCTCAGTGCTGGGCACCCCTGAGGTCAGCAGGTGTTACACACAAAGGAGCTGGAAGGACTGGTGAAGGGAAAATCTTCCCTCTTTATCCAGACCAGACCAGCCAAGTACAGGCAGCTTTAATGCTTGCTTGCTCCATATTATGTCCTTCCAGTTTACTTCAGAAATGATAGAAGAGGACTTGATTTAGGCATGAGAATTTACATTTTAATGCCTGGGAAGCTCGTCTGAAACTGCCAGCAGTGATAGATCCACACGGATACAGCCAGTGCCTTTCCTGTGGGAGCTATTACTTGAGGAGCTCTGTTTCTCATACCATGAGCAGGGACAGGGATTGAATCTCTGGACCAGGGCAGGTGAGCTGTTATCTTGTGACCCTCAGTTCATTCTGTTGACCTCGCAGGAATGAGCAGCATTGAATTACATAAAAAGCACAACTATCAACAATACAAGGAATGATAAGGTAAAAGCAATGCAATTTGAGAAGAAAGCACTGTATAAATGTAAAAAGCCTTTTAAGGAACTCCTGTACAAGGTTATAGAGTACACTTCATTTGTAAGTTACTGTGTATTTAAAAAATTAATGAAAGATATAATTATAGCAGCATTACCAATGATCATTTCTAAAATGATTCCATCATGAAACTTGTAAGCATTTCAGAATTGATTTCCATGTTTCTAATAGTTTTTCTGCAAATTAATGACATCTAGCCCTGGCAATAAAAGCCTTGCCTTCTTTCTCCAAAGAAAGGATTGGGAAGCATTTTCTGTTTTCTCAGCAATGATTTCACTGTAAGCTATGCATAGAGCCAGTTAAGAAGATACTGTCCTATTAGCTAAGATTTTATATGGAATTGTAACTGCTTACTCAGAGGGATAGAGCAAAATCTATTCAGTCTAAAGCCAGTAAATTACCATTCTGTGTCTTAGGTTAGAGAACCTTTGTTAGTTAGAGAAATTTTTTTTTTTTTAGCTTAGTCAGAAAACCGACTCTATCTAAATACCATCTGGGCTCTTGTATTTATTGCTTCTCAAGGTTTTCCAGATCAGACTGCTTATATGGAAAAATCAAAATATTCCTTTGTTGGCTTCTCAAAGCTGGACCTTGAAAACCCAGTTCTATTTTTGCAACAAGCAATTAAGAGCTTTCAGTTAGACCATGGTAGACAAAGTTATTGAGACAAAATTTATAGTACCTAATTTCCTTTCTCCTGGTATTATTTTGATAGTTTCGCTGTGTTTATTTAAAAAATCCACCTCCTTTTTTTAATGACCAAAGTAAATGGGAAACTAAAGCACATGGGAGGGAATCAGGTAAGTTGAATGAGATGGTGTCTTTAAAGCGATGTGAGGACTCACCAGTGGAGTAGGGAAAAAATAAGGCCCCACCAATCTCTTTTTGCACCTCTTTCCCTGGAACTGGTTTTGTTTCTTTGTATTTGATATAGAAACCAATATGTAGGAACTGGAGCATTTAGTACCAAGCACTTATTGATAGCTGGACACTGTAAGTTTTGAAATGGTGTAGCTGCTGTCTGCCCAGCCCTCTATTGGACCTGGCCACCTCAAAACAGATACGGGGGGAGAGGTCATGTACGTGCACCTTGGCCACTATGGAAAATCATCCAGTGATGTCCTTCATAAAACTGGGAAAGGGGAGTTCAGCTGAAACACCTGGTTTTGTTCACTAGGGTTTGTGTCCTGTTATTGTTTGCTTAGCTCATTTTAAATTTCACCAAAAATGAAGATTTTCATGGCTTTTCCAGGAAAGCTGCTTGATAGAAGCTTGGAAACCAACAAATCACACAGCACTCTCCTCCATTCCTTGCATTTGCATATAGAAACTGACAGAAGTTTCAAATGCACAACAAAGTCATCTTGAGCTGCCACAGGACGTTCATGACCTTGGCCAGTGGAGCCATGCTGTAGGTGGCATTGGCTCTGGTGAGCAGAGCTCACAGGGTGCAGGTGCTTGTTGGTTTCTCTGCTGCTCTCATCTCCGCAGTCTCTTCCACAGTGGTTGATTAGCCTTAAGGACCCTTTTGTTAGCAAGGGGAGGGTGCAGTAGAGAAGTTGCTACTTTAGGAATCAGGTGACCCAGAACCACCTCTGCTGCGTAGAGAAAAACATCTCTCTCTGTTCACACTCCTCTAATTACATTTAGTGTAGTATTGTTTCCATCTCAATTATGGCAATTATACACAAAAATCTTCTTTGAAATCATTTAATTAAAGAGTATCTCAGGTTCTGTGCTTTTGGAATGCTAATATGTTGCCTTCCTCTTAGAAAACCTTGAGTTTTTTCATTAATTATCATGGAAGAATTTCAATGTCAGAAAGGATTTTTTAAAAAGCTTTTTTAAATAGAGTTAAAAATCAAGCAGTTCTGTTGATTTTTTTTTTTTTAATTTTTTTTTTTTTTAACCACAGAGAAAGCTTTTGCTCTTCTGATGGACAATTAGCTAAGGGACAATCTCAGGAGCAAGATTTTCCTTTTAGACACATTGATTTGCAAAGTGTCGGATTTCTCCTACCCTATCCTCTTCTGGGTTTAGGCCAATGTTTCTGTTTAGTCATGTTCTCTCTTCCTTTTACTGTGTTTTCCCAGTAATAAGCACCAAATCTTGAACTGGTATAAATCTGCTGGACTAAATGATTTTTGCCTGCTGCTTTGCAGGGACTGATGTTTCAGTCATGCAGCGCAAACAGTGTTGCATGTGCTGAAAGCAGTTGTCATGTAACAGCTGAAGGGATGTACCCAGTGCCAAGGAGAAGTGAGGAGGGGAACTGCAGTTAGAATTCCTCTTGAGTACATTTTGGAAGCCTTTTCCATCCCCCGCCATGCTCCTTCCCATTCCTCCATTCTCCCTCCTGCTCCCAGTGAGTGCTCTGGCACCCCATACTGCTTTGGTTTCTGTGTGATTATCTTGGTCCAGGGTGTGCCCTCTGTGCTGAGGAACAGGAATTGCAGCTTGTCCTGTAGCGTGCCCTGAATGACATTGTGTTTCCTATCACTAATACCCCACAGTTAGGACTACACTAAGAATGGTTCTGGATAGCCAGCAACAATCTACCTGATAAATCCATTCTACCAGACAAGTCCCTCCCCACTTGCTCGCTTGTAACCTGAGCCCCTTGTTCATGGCAGCACACAGCTTCTTGAATCATATCCTTCCTGCTTGTCAGCTTCGTGGAGATTCTCTGTGAGGCAGAACTCGTATATAGACAGGTGTCCACAGCAAACTCACCGCTTCATACTCTCAGATTTTGCCCACCCACCTTTGTCTCCTTGATCCCCATGAGCTGGGACAGGTCTCCACGGGGAGAGCATGACTTATTCCTGGGTGGTTGTTGTTTCATGGAGAACAGCAAAATGCAGAGCAATTTTGATGCAGACTACACAAGAAGTGAGGGGAGAGCAAAGCCAACAAGTCTGTATGATTATAGGGTAAACCAAGATGAGCTAGAATAAAGAATGGTAGCACACTGGGAACACAGCAGGATCTTAATTACAGTCAGTGTGGGGAAGTCTTGTCTTCTGCTTCTCTTTTGATTTCACAGGAAAATTTGTAAATCTTGTCTTTCTCCCTCTTTCTTTGTTAGTCTGGAATAATTAGAATAATAAAAAAATTTAATCTCATAAGTGGCTTGGTTAAAAATGTAGATTAGTGAAAGATTTGGAATGAAAAAATTCTCTGTCCTCTAAACGTGTCAATAGGGTGATTAGACTTGGGTTTCATTTAGCTGGATGCTAGGGTCAGGGGAAGACCTTCCAACACAGGCTGTGTACGAGGTGTCAGAAAAAGGCTAAACACCCCTGGGATGTCGTGAGAACAGGAAAATATTCTTCATGACTGGATACAATTTTCCAGCATTAAGCTCCAAGACTATGTATCGATTTCTGCAGCTGAGATTCCTGAGATGTTATTTGCTGAATGGAAGTGTGAGTCTGGCTGACCCTGGCTCTTTCTTTCCTTTTGTCTCCCATGCTCAGAGTTTTTGGGCACTTCAGTCTCCGTTCGGAGTGGCAGCTGGTCAAGGTGGATTACAAGTCTCTCTTCAGTCGCAGGTGTACCAGAGATGACTACCAAACCTGGCACCTGCACAATCAGGTATCCCACTCTCTGGGAGGGCGTTGGTGGGGGTTCCTTTTCACCTGCTGTGTGTTTCCAGGTGGGAATGCAGTTGTTCTTTACATCAAAGCATATGGATTTTCTTGCATCCCTTGAAGAATGTGCATGAATAAACACGGGGCCAGGCATCAATGGGCAAGTTCAGGACATTACCTTGTACTTTTATGAAAATAATCCATTGCACTAGCTGGATCTTTTTGGCCTCAATACTTAGGGCAGTATTAAACTACACCTTAAGACTGAATTGTAGATGACACTGAATTCTTCATAGCTCTGTCACTGACTCATGAAAATAATTTTGTTTCAGTTTGCCTTTTATTTCCCCTGCTTAAAAATGAAAATAAAAACATTTATTCATTGTGCAGGTCCTGCAGGTATCTGTAAAACTCTTGAATATCTGTAAAACCTTGGAATCGGAAAAGCTCTTGGATAAAAGAGACAGAGAAAACCACATTATTTCATTCTATTCAAGGATACATGCTTTGCTTTTCATACACTGGGGTATTTTCATGCTGGATATATTTAGGTCCTGAAGCAACTATAGCTGAGGGCTCAATAACCTCTGCAGATTACTTATGGGTTACTGCCTACCGGTATGATGTCCCACACTCTGCAGGGTAACAGCTAGAGCTGGAACCATTGGCATTGTGACATTCCTGAATGAAATCCATGAATGAGAAATGAACATTAATTTGGCAAGGATAAGATAATTGAAGTTATAGAATTGAATGAATGAAAATAATTTAAATGGAAGAAAAGGGAAGACATATGTGTAACCATGCAGCAATCTTGGGAGTCACTGTTAATAGGGAAGAGAAGTATTTCAATTAGATATTGTCTTTTTTCTTACTTCTATGTAGACAAATTATTTCTGCAAAATAGAAAATTTCGTTTATAGCAACTCACCTAAATATCAAATGTCTGTTTTAGATTAGCTCTTCCCTGTAGTGTTCCTGGAAACCTTTGCATTCAAAAAGCCCAGTGAAACAAACCGTGAGAATTGTCTATAACAAAGCCAGCTCTATCACAGAAAAAGCAAGGGAGTTGAGCTCTGTGTTCCACACCTGGATTCTGTGCCCTGCCCTGGGATTCAAGCTTGGGCACTTGCTTCTGCAGTAGATTTTATCTGACATATGGAAGAAACCCTGGCATGCACCCACATTGTCTTTTCAGGATAATTAGTAGGACTAGGTATTGATGGATGCCTTCTGAAACATGACATAAGTGGGTGTGATGGCCTGGCCATCCAGGCATTGTCATTGGCATCCTAACTCAACACTGAGCACTGTACTCATGAGTCCTCCCAAAGAGACTTTTGATTTTGGAAAGCCACACAAGAGAGCAGGACTCTTAATTCCCCACCCTCCCAATGATAAATGCTTGTTTTCATTGCCTTTTGTCTCTTTTGAAAAAGTGCTCCATTTAAGACCCAGCTGCCACTACAACTGTGTTTCTCCTCTTGTTCCTTGGCCAATGAAGGGGGAACCTTGTGTCATGGGAGAGAGGAAGATCTATAAAAAACGCAAGCCTGGAACCCAGTGTTCCTTAGGTCGGGACTATTCCCAAACTGTGGTGTCTGAACCGTGTGTCTGTGGCCAGGGAGACTTTGAGTGGTGAGTATGTCACTCTGGGCACTTGTTCAGGGGCTGTATTTTTGTCCTGAAATACTACCCAGACAAAATCTTGCAGAGCAACTGGGTCTCATGCAATTTGATGGCTGTGATCATACCATATAGCAGAAGTGTAACCCCCAAACCTGCTGAGTGAAGGCAGCTTCCCCTTCATCTGCAGGAAATATGTGTTCATCTCCATGAGAAATCCAAGACTGGAATTCAAAAGCAAAATAATTGCAAGTACTGGTGGACATTTTATGTCTGTCATTCCAGAATAGTAACAGCCAGGACTTCGCTGGTCGAAAATATATTCCAGAAGAAGGAGGATATTTCTCTGTCCTCACTCCGAAGGTCATTGACTTCCTAGGGGGCAAGCCAGCAAAACATGCACATTTTTATAATTATTCCTTTGAATAGATGGAAACAGTTTATTGCTTCTTAACAATGTTTTATTGAGAAATTTCTGAAGGGTTTTTTTTTTTTACATGACTGTACAGCCCACCCTTGTCAGATATAACTACTTGTTTTGCATAAATATTGGTGTCTCTAGCTTAATGGAACCATAATTTTCAAATTGCTTTAAGGTCACTTTGAAAGTAGCTTAAAAATAAAGCAGGCGAAAAATGAGACACTGCTTGGCAATCAGAGATAGGAGATGAGAGAAAGCATGTCAGGATCTCTGCTCAAGGCATTCCTACATGGCACCTGTGATTTAAGATTGTCAATATCTGTGATGTTTGAGCTTAAATGAACACAATGTCATTTGAATGGAATTCTAAATACCCTGAAAGCTGATCAGCTGAGAAAAACATTTAGATCTTTATAGCAGGTTACTCAGGATGAGTGTCTGACTTGGTACTGGTGTTATTCCTGAGCACTTCACCTACCTCAAAAACTTTCTGAAGAGATATGAGGTATGAGAGTTGTACATTTATTTGACTTAGGCTTACAGTTGAATCTCTTTTATAGTTCACAGTTCTCTTTTAGAGCTTGGACATAGTGAAATGCAGCAAAATTAAGAAAAAAATACCAAGCAAAGAATTTTCTTTTATATTGTAGTAGTTGGTCTTTAAGAGAGAGTCAGGGATCTAGAGCAGAGATTTTCATCTGATCTGGGTGGGTTTTTTATTTATTCCTAATGTCAAGATTACATCTGAGACTCTGTATCTTGACTCATGAGATCTTTCCCCTTCGTTTTCATGTTGGGAACTTGCAGGACAAGCTATCTTGCCTTGCAGTATCTGCCCTTGGCATTAGCCTCTGGGGTGAATCCAGCACCAGTCTCCAGGGATGCTTATGAATTTGTTTGTTGTTCTTTTTTTTTTTTTTTTTTTTTTTTCTTACACTGTCTTTTCCTCACCCGGTTTATATTTTTACAGTGAAGTTTGTCTTTTTCAAACTGTAAGTGGAAAACTGTGGTAGCTGAATTGGCCTTAAATTAAACGTGGTAGCTGCCTTGAAAAGGGTCTTCATAAAATGGACCTTTTCCATCACTTGACAGGTTCCTTGCATGCATTCAGTATCATTTTTGCTTAACTTTCCCCCTAATATGAAGGATATTGCTGTTAAACTTGTCAGTCCTGCAGAGGAAATGCAATTAGATGACAACAAGCTGGCTTTTGTTTCAGCCCCTGCACTGCCAACAGAATTGTTAACTGGCTTCCAGTTGCAAAATTGTTGTAGCTAGTGATAGAGAATCAGAAGAAACTCTATTGTGAATTTTGATGCTGCTCAGCAGGGCTGACTGGAAAAATGTGTGAGACAGTCCATTTGAAGAAAATACTGGCAGTGATGGAAATGGGGCACCGAGCTTGATTATTTTAAAAGTGATTTTCAGAGGGGAAGGGTGAAATCATCTGCTCTGATTTGTGATTTCTAAAGGATGAGACATTCTCTCAGTCAGTGGAAAGACATAGGTTATTCCAGAATATATCCTAGATTCATCTACCTTCCTTGGGAAGTAAGTATGAGAAGGGGAGATGCTGACAAGTGCCTTTTCTCTACTCACTAAGAGGTGGAAAGGACAGGTGAAAGGACAGCTCCTACTTTCACTTGATGTCCTTTCAAGAAAAAATGGTTCCTTTTCAAGGAAAAATGTTCACTCAGCCTCTTCTGTCTGGGCTCACAGTTGCCAGTTGTTCTTGAAGGCACTTGAAGGCACAAGGTCTGTCCCTTGGGTTGAATGAGCAGGTCCTGTGGGTGTCAGGGAAGGCAGGAGGGTCAGCAGCCAGGACTGTGTGAGGACAGTGACCAGCAAGTGCTGGCAGATGGGCCCTCTGCTTCCTCAGTAAGGTTTGGAGGTGGTTCTGGGCTTGGAGCCCCGTGCCACTTGCTGTGATGATGCCTGCTCTTGAGAGCTCAGGGGATAGGACAAATAACTGCAGGAGCCCTTCAGCACATGCTGTGAGGGCTGTGCTCCCTCCCATTTGGTCACAGTGCCCTTGCCCCTGTCTCTGCCTCATGGTTGCAGTGCTGTTCCCTGTAGTTATAAGGCTCATCTAAAAGTCAGGGGCATAAATCATGATTATGCCCCAGGTCAACAAATCCTTTTGAGTCAGGATCAGGGGTGACTCCTGGCAACCCTTGCAGTTGTTTCCAGAAGCAAATCCTGGCCCTTCTTTAACACAGAGAATGGCAGAAGGATCTCGTAAGTGGGATTAAAGTGGTTGCTGAGCTTTCTTTTCCCTCCTCCTGCTTCTTTATTTACTCTGTCAAGATAGCTTTCCTGAGAAAGACAGCACAGCAGCTGGACTTGATTATTTCTTTAACTTATGCAAACCCTGGGGCTTGTGAGCGGGAAGGTGGGCAGCATGTGAGGTTTTAATATACATTTACCAGAAGTTAATGAACAAGCGCAGAACCTTGAGGGCACACAGCAATGTTGTCTTTAATTTTATTAAATATTTATGCAGCTCTTTTCTTCTTTCGGGCAAAGTACAGCTCCTCCTGAATATTTTTAATTACAAAGTCCCTGCCAGGCATTTTCGACTGTACAGGTCGGACCCACTGAGAATGATTAAATTGAATGTTGAGAGAAAGAGCATTAGGGAATCTCCAAACCATTTAAAGTAGCTTTCAGAATTTTTGCCCTCCAAATAAAAGAACAGTAGCAGCCTGGGTCACTGGGGACATAGCACAATTTTGTCTCACCAAAGCTCTTCCTAGGGACTTTCTATTGGCAGTTCAGGCTCAGAATAGGGGAAGGATAAAACTCAGAGTGTCCTAAAGGGCACAGAATGCTTTCAAGACAGTGGCTTCTGTAGTGTCTGTGTTTTCACAGAGGTTTAGCATGTTGGCATTTGTTAACTTGCTGCAGGCAAAAATCCAGAATCTCTTTTTATTTGTCCTTTGAATCCAGCCTGTCAATATAGTCTTAGCATAGAAACCTGATCCAGACCCTATTAAAACTAATGGAAAGCTTTGGATTAATCCTATTGCTTCATCATTGTATTGGCACACAAAGGCAGCTGTAAAAAGAAGTTTTGGATGTGGTTGTGTACACTTCCAATCTTAGGTGGTCCAAACAAGAATCAATACCCTGGATTGCCTTCCCTGTGAGACACAATATTGTGTAATCCTTAGACTATGAAGTTGGCTGCGTTTTAGTTGCATTGGAAAAACATCAGCAGTTTTTTTCTCTCAGGCAAGTCACAGCCCAGTCAGGGAGCCCATTGACATACATAAACATACTGTGGCTAGTTGTTCAGGAAGTGCTCCTAGTGTTTTATATTCCTAGCCACTGTTGTGAAAAGAGTGACATTAGATCTTAGCTTGGTTCATTCTAAAAGCAAAGGCTGCAAAAATCAAACAAGCCAAAAGAACCTAAAAAGTGAAATTTAAGTTAGAGATTAATAGGAAAAGAAACAAATTATTCTTTCTGAATCACTGCCATGTTTTGTTGCCAAATTAAGCATGCGTCCCCCAGTGCTCTGCAAGGTTGGTAATTCTGCTGTTGTCAGGGTCAAATGCCTTCAGTGAATTGTGTTCCTGCCTCTCAAACTAGTCCAGAACTTTGTCTCTGGATGAGCCCAATCCGTGATGCTGTGCCATCCCAGCAGTGAACCACCACCTGCTTTGGGGACATCACCCAAAACGCTGAGCTAACTCCAGTGGAGGGTACAGTGATGGACTCATGGCTTGTCTCCACAGTGACTATGGCTACGAGAGACACAGCAACAACCAGTGCATCCCAGCCTTCTGGTTCAGCCCATCCTCCCTGTCCAAGGATTGCAACGTTGGTCAGAACTACTGGAACAGCACTGGGTAAGTGCATCTTGCAATCTGTCTGGTTTTGGTGACTGCAGCAGACAAGAGAACCTGGATAGTTCTTTTCTTCTTTGCATCCCAGTATGCTCTTTTTCAGTCTTATCCATGAGGTGATGTTTGCATCTGTATGGAAAATTGCCTTGTTCCTCAGAGACAGGGAGAAGCACGTTAACATAAGTGACACGTAGATATTGCATTGCCAGCAAGTGATGTGTGATCCCTGGAGCCTAGACTTGGAGCTCCCCTTTGTTGCAAAATTAAAACACAAATCAAAAAGGTCTGTCTCAGAGACAGCTGAACATTTAAAAAGACAGGTTTGAGATATTTCACACTGTATTTTATTGAACCTCTTACTATCTTACAGCTCCTATTTATATCAGCTTCTAGGAAGGCTCAAATGAGCAATTTTTAGCCTCTTTTATGTTTTCTTCCTCTGCCATTTTCACTTTGTACGTACAATGCCTTGCATTTCAGACAAGCTTCATGTGCTGATTTCTCCTGGTCTAACCCAGAACAGATGGCAAGTGTTGGTTTATTATGGCAGCATCACTTTGCATATGCTCTACTATCATGCAGGAAATGCTGTGAGACTTGAATTTCACTGGCTGGTACAAAATTGCAATGTTCCTTCTAGGACAGGGCAGGCCCTGCAAATTTTGTAGGGCTGATTCTGGGTCATGTGTCCTGCCTGCTTGATGTTTATGGCAGGAACCAGCTCTGTTCCTGGCTGGTTGGTGCAGGTGGCTGGATGAAGTGAGGCTGCTGAGAGTCTGCAGGCATTTGACCCCAGAGACCCCCTTTCAGCTGAAAAGTTGCTTTAGATATGGGATGTAATTACAGGAGCCCTGGCCGGTATGACTGCTTGTAGTCTTCTTGACAGAAAGCAATATTTGGGGTTGTAATGAAAGGGTTAACGCCCTTCACCAGCACTGGGAGGAGCCAAGTGTCTTGCTGTTTAGCCAGCCTCTTCCAAGAGCCATGAGAAAAACCCATACCTCAAATCATTTTAAAATTGAACTGGGCAAAGCCCTAGGCATATTTTTTCAAGTGCCCTCTAGCCCAATAGAGGCAGACAAAACCTAATAAAAGGAATACTTAAAAAGCTGGGATACAGGATGCAATCCTGCACGCATTGGGTTGGAGGAATTCTCTGCCTTTTAGTAGGGCAGAGAAATTCACCTCCACAGTGTGTCTCTGCTCAGTGATGCTGATGAGAATCTCTGGGGAAGGATGAATTGTGATTGGTTTGGCATTCTCTTACTTAATAAAGAGTTGGATTTCTTTGAGTCTTCCTTTCAGTGAGGGGATGAGCCTTTAGAAAAACACATGCATATTAGTGTGGAGAGACAAAACAAAGGAATTTTTCCGCCCACTGTGTGAGCGCAATGTCCTTTTGCTACTGTTCCCCAGGTACCGTAGGATTGTGTCTAACAACTGCACAGATGGCTTGCGAGAGAAGTACATGGCCAAGATGGAGAAATGCCCTGGAAAAGCACCTCGGGGATTGCACATCCTCACCTCTGATGGGAAGCTGGTCATGGAGCAGGGGCACAACGCCACCTTCATCATCCTTATGGAAGAGGTGTGTTAGTGGTCTCAGTAAACCTTTCCTTTTTTTCCTGTGTGGCAGGACTGCCATTCTTCTCCTCCGCTTTTCAGGTTGCTGAGAGGATCTTAGCAATCAAGGGAATCACAAAATTGTGAATGGCCATGAGATTTATGAGACTTGAGGAATTTAAGAGAATTGAAGGCTACAGTGACACATATAAACAGGTCATATTGGGTCACACCAAAGGCATTTGGTTATCTTGTCTATCAGTGCTGATGTTGATGCCGAAGGAAGGTAGATCTGGTAAAAATAATATTTCCCCACTCACTTCTTGTTGCGTCCAGTAAACTGCAGTTTATGGAGGTTATGAGGCAGAAGTTATGTTTCTGTGATCAACAATTCTTTATCTGGGATGTGCAGCTTTGACTTCAGCTTTTCTGGGAAAGGTTAAGAACAGCGAGGACATGTTCACACTCATAGGGGACAAGGGGGAGAATTGTTATTTTGCAGTAGGAATTGAGTCTCCTCAATGCACCTCTAGCCCCCAGCCCTTATCTATTGTATTTATCTATTGGTACAGTTCTCTCTGTTGCCACAGTAGAATTAGTGACACCAGGCCATGCTGCTTCCAAAAACATCAAAATGTTGAGGCTCTTCTGGCCAAGGACTGAGGTGTTGCTGGAGAAGCACAGCTGTTTTTTGTGATATCTTCAGTCCTGTGTGTTTTATTTTGGAGCAGTACCTGGAGACAGCTGAGGCAGACCACCCACAGTCAGACACATTCTCACACTAAATTAATTTCTTTTATAGTAGCTAAGTGTTTCACTGGGACCACACTAATCTGACAGGGCCTCTTCACTACTTCCTCAGAGGTTCATGCATGCTCTGCTTTTATACAAGGGGGATTTCTTGTCTGCTTGCTGCTTCTTTTCTATTCTGCAGACTTGACATGGTAAGACAATTTGTGTAGACGCTATGAGTGGGAGTTCAGAAAAGAACAGATATAATCTAAAAATTAGGAATCAACTAGTAATTTGTTAAGGAACTCAAGCGGAACTGCTGCGTATGAAGAATGATAAACAGATGGAGAATAAGGCAGCAGGCAAGGTAGCTGAAGAGTGCAATCTTTGCAAGGATTTAGAGGTAGAAGAGGCAGCTGAATAAATATGTGAGGGCATTCACTTTCATGTCTGTTGTTGAAAAATGATAGTAGTTAGAAAAACATTTCATTGAAAGAACTTCTTTTTTTTTTCCTAAGGGAAGAGGATCTTTGGAACATGTCTCTGTAGGTGAACAGCTTATTCCACAGAAAGTTGTGTGCTGAGTTTGTTTTTTAAAATAATAGACTTTCAGGAAGAAAAGGAACACTGAGATTTTGGACAAAGGTATTCCAGTGTTTTAGTGTGGACCTGAGAAGAATTGTGGCTAAAGATTTCCTTATGACTTGGAAGAAATAATTTCTGTAGGGCTCTTAAATATTAGTTACTTTGCTGCCATACAGATTCATTCCTGGCTTCCTTCACCCTCTCTGCTCAGTCTGTTACTGGTGGTACTTTTGTACCTAAGTTTACTCCTCCTTTCTGAGGCAAACACAGCCTGGGCAGCCCTCCCATGGGTACAGCTGCGTGGTGTCCGGTCAGCTGTGTCAGACTCGCCCTGCAGTTCTGTCCTGCCTTCTAGTGCACACCCTCGATATATGGAGGTGACTGACCTTTAGGCTGTCAGTGTAAATGAAGACTTCATCATAGTTAATCAAAGCCTGAATTCCTCGGGATTTATAGAATTAACTTTAGTAGGATTTTTGACAATCAGAATATGTGTGTGGCAATGACTACGGACAAAGAAATGCAGACAAATGGTTCTTCTGTGTTTTCAGGAATATGGGGCTGGACTGTGATTTGGACTGTATACATGCAAGGGAACATGAGGAGATAAGAACCTTTTTAGACTTTTTTAAAATCTGAATTTGGTTTTGATCACAAAGAAATAATAGACTGCTAAATAGCTGTTGTGGAATTGTGTTCTTGACCACATCTAAGCACTGATTTCCATACTCAGAACCAATCTTTGTGACAGCCCATACCTTGTTCTCTTTCAGTTATTTATGGGGCTTAAAACAAAAAAATGAGCCTCTTGAATATAAATGCATAGCAATGATTTCTTTTTCCTTTCGGAATGCCTCTACTTCCCTTCTATTTTAATTTATATTTATAAACTCCAGAATATCTGACATCTTTTGTGGGACTAGCATGCTTGGTTTAGTATTTTATATACTGGATACAGAGGTATGGAAAGGAGAAAGAAAACATGATTAGTGTGATGGGCAGCCTTTGCATTGAAGACCCAGCTCATAATTGGGTGAAAAGATCATCTGCTACTGTTTAGTCATGAAAAATCTGTTCCTGCTTCTCTACGTGAAACCATCTCATTTCAGATAGAATCATAGTGGAGAAGCAAGAAGGAAATAGAAAAGAGAATTGTCAGGCAAGGGAGATGAGCTGCCATGATTGGTGCAAGAGATTTCAGCCTGGGGTCATCAGTGATGAATCCAGCCCAGATCAAATTTTTATCCTCTGCTCAGTATCTTCCATGCGAGATGAACTTGAGGTCTTAGTGCATTCCCTTGAGAAGTAGTTTTGAAAGGTTTAACAAGCTGTGGGAGCCTTTCTATCAAATAACTGAATATCTCAAGAGTGTAATTTTGTTCCTGCTAGAGAATATTTTAGAGTGACTTTAAAAACTCTCTGTCTAAAGGGTGTTACTGACTACTCAATATTATAGGTACGTTTTAGTGTCACCACCACTTTAGTCCTTTCTGATTGCTCTTTGGTTTATACTGAATTTTCAATGTTCAAGTAGGGCAGAGGTGAAAATGGTCCCCTGATAAATCAATAGCCAGAACTCCCCTGGCTCCCATGGAATGGGAATGATGGAGCAAGGAAGGAGAGAGAGAGAGAGCTAACATATATAATCAAATATCCATATTTCAAAAACTACATGCAGTAATTCTGATTATATGAGTGTCTGATGACCCCAAGTATATACTCAATGTGAATTGACATCTGAAAAATACCCTTCCTGCACTCTGATTTCTTCATGCAGGTATAGTCTATGAGGAGAATAAATTCTGTGGGGGCTGCTAAGGTCCTGATTTGCTATACATGGGACATGCTTTGTTGTGGTCTGGCTTCTTGTGCGTTCTCCCTGTGCATTTACAGCTATAATGGTGTTTACAAGATGACTGTAAAATATTTCTGAATTTCCCATTTAAAAAAAGAAAAAGGTAAATTTATGAGCAGAGGTTTTTCAATTTTTTTTTCTTAATTTTCAGATGGGCTAGGAATATCTCCAAAATGTTGTGGTATCTTCTTCACCTCCAGTGAATACAGTGCAGGTCTTTCAGGAAAGGAAATTACTTGGCACAATACATCTTATATATATGCAGAAAGCTAAAGCTACAGAGATTTAATCTGAGTTGTAGTTTTATTTCAGTTTAGTGAAATCACTGCAGTGGGCTTTAGTTTTGTTTAAATTAGTCTTGTTTTGTATTACATTAGTCAGCTGGGGGCAAGTATAACATAAGGCTCCAAGAAACCGAAATAACAGACACTTCTACAGTTCAACTACAGTGGTTTAAAGCATGATTTAAACTAAAATAGTGCAACTTCTGTCTCCAGACAATACCTGTGGTGCTGGAATTTCTTGTCTGTTTTTCCCTCCTTCATTAATAACTGCCATTGACAGTAATCCTAGAAGAGATTTTCTCATCATCTGCTTCATTCTCCTGTGTATCCAGGCCCTGTCTCTGTGTTGACTGACATTAGAAAAAAAAAATAAATCTGTCAGTCCTCAACATGGGACTCAACCTGTATAAATTCAGCCATCCTGGAGCTGCATGTCTTCTAAACTCTGTATAATCAGGGGTGGGTATTTGCAAGAGATGATTCATGCCACCTGTTTCAGTTACGTTAGGGTGAGGTGTTGGTCTTTTGCTGTCTGTGTCTGGCCCCTTTGGGGAATGGCAGAACAAAGCTTGTCTTTTTTTGAAAAGTTACTACTTTGTGTCCATGCTAATGAAATGAAACTAAGTGGGATGGAAGGTAATATAAATCCTTTTCTATCAGTCTAGTTTCCTACTTCAGCCTTCTCTGTTGCAGGGTGATCTCCAAAGGACAAATGTTCAGCTTGATTTTGGAGATGGCATTGCAGTGTCCTATGCCAATTTCAGCCCGGTGGAGGATGGCATCCGGCACGTGTATAAGAGCGCTGGAATCTTCCAGGTGACGGCGTATGCAGAGAACAGCCTGGGCTCAGACACTGCTGTCCTGTTCCTGCATGTGGTCTGTGAGTATTTCCACCTGCCAGATTCCTTGGGCCAAAGTCTGACCTCACTGAAAGTCCCTGCAGCTTCAGCGGGGCCTAAGAATAGATGCAAACACACATCCATGTGCAGCTCATGCTCTTCCAAAGGCTTGGGCTTCTAGACACTCATCTAACTTGTTAAATAGACTTTATTGGATGAAGGGAAAGGGAAGGGTTTTTTTCTAACACCAGTTTTATATTTTCAATCCTCAGAGTTACTGAGCAAAGTTTGAAAATGTCTGTTGGGCTTTCTGAAAGGGTCAGAGACCAAGCACCATATGAAACAAAGTCCAAATGTATATTTTCAATATATGTCTCATTCCAAGGGAATTAGATTAAGCTACTAAATTTTGAGTAACTTATTCAGAATTTCAGAGTTGACAGTGCTAATTTGATGGAATAGAAGCATTATGCTGAGCATACTTCCTGAGATATGAATGCACTGAGGGCTAATGTGCTGATTTTCACATTTCATGTGTTTGACATGCATCCCTGATGTTTCTGTCCTGTTTGGTAGATCAGTGCAATTTCTCTCCATCTGAATCATGAGCAAACTCAAATATAGAGCCTCAGTTAACTTCTCAAAGCCACAGGAGAGAGCAGAGAGTGTGAAATGCAGGATGAGACCAAAAAGAGCCCAGTTGTTTGATCTACTCTCAGACTATTAGATCTTCTGTGTTCAGATTCACCCCATCAATTTTGCCCCAATGGTGATCATAGCCATATCTGCCTTCCCTCTTTACCTGTCAGAATGTCTGCCTTTTGCTTGAGCTTTTCTGCTGAAAGGAAGCACGTTAGTAATTTCCAAAACTCAAGAACTTTTTTCTCCATTTTAATTTCCAGCTCCCTGTGTGAAGGAATAAATGTTCCTTGAAGCTTTTATTATGCTCATAATTCCCTCAAAGTCAATCATGGCTGCACTTAACAACCTGTTATTAGGGCATTAACTGTTTTTTCCTTCACCTTGGGCCATTAGCTGACAAAAGTGATGGTTACCTGGTAATAACAACCAGATTTGTATGGATTATCTGATTTTTCTCAAAGGAACTACTTTTTCATGGTGAGGATTTTAAAGC
This sequence comes from Bombycilla garrulus, assembly GCA_013400315.1. Classification (NCBI taxonomy): domain Eukaryota; kingdom Metazoa; phylum Chordata; class Aves; order Passeriformes; family Bombycillidae; genus Bombycilla; species Bombycilla garrulus. The sequence goes on from VXBU01002483.1 coordinate 244,345, forward strand.
GGAATACAACAAGGGGCAGTTCCTTGGCCTGCCTTTGCTGCTCCACCCTTTTCTTCATCAACCTTTCAGATGTCTCCTTTGACTTTTATAGCATTCTTAGGTGGCCAATTTATTATCATTATCCCTAGGGAAATATTTTGCAAGCTGATGCTTCATGCTGATGCTGAAATAAGATGACACCTCAGTACTAAACTTTTAATATATTTGGGAGTACTGGTCAATACAGAAGGTTTGACCTTGAAGTTCAAATGTACAGACAAATGTGCCTGAGAATCATTCTTACTATACAATTGCTCTGATATTGGGGTCCTGTGCTTAAAAAAAAAAAAAAAAGAGAGAGAGAGAAAGGCTCTTTGGCCTCAAGCAACATTAATTTTCTACCCTGAAGCTTTATTAGCAGACAGACAACTTTCCAGCTCTCTGGAATCTGTTGACAAGCTGCTTATCTTGATATTTAAAGGAAGCAAAGATATTAGTATTTTTCCTCTTACATGCACTGCCACAAAATATTGAGGGGAACCTGCTGTTCTTGCAAACCCAGGGTACTTCACTGGTCAGAGTTCAGGAGTGACTTTCTGGTAGAGACTTCTTGGAAAAAGGGGGGAAGAAAAAGATCAAGCTTTAAGGTGCCAAAAGCAAGAGTAGGTTCCTTCTGTGCTTGGAGATCAATGTTTCAGTGGTAAAAGAGCAGTTCTTGCTCTCCATGATCTTTGTAATCCAAGTAGATGGAGAACTGATTAATGTCCCCATTTCGTGCTGAGAGGTAACACAAGAGGATTGTTTCAGTTAAAAATCACCACATTTCCTGCTTCCCAGAATGAATGTCTTACAAATAAAAGAAGATTCTGACTTATTTTGTCCTTTCCATCTCACAGGGATAGTCTGTCAGTTTTGTTTGTTTTAAACAAACTTTGCCCAGAAAGTAACACTCTCTGATGGGCAGCAGTTATCAGCTGAAATTCAGTACCAGCACCAAAAGATTAAACAAGAGGAAAAACAATGGAGATAGTAGAAGCTTTAAACAAACTACCAAACAAAACCTCAGGTTTTTTTACACGTTTTTTTTTGCTAGAGAGGATCTGCGTTCTGAATTCAGGGCTTCATGCCCTGGATTTATTGGGGGCATTTGCATTTATTAAATGCAACTTTGCATTGGTACTTTGTTATTTTTTAAGTCTTTCAGAATCAAGTGCTTCTGACAGTTACATGCTTTGTTGTGCCAGTGCACACATCTTTCAAGTGGTTCCTGATGTTTTACTAGGGGCTACTGACTCCCCAAAGACTTCCTGAGGTCAGGCCTAAGTCAGAAAGTTACCAAAGATTTCCCAATCATGAATCTTTATTTTGGAGGCCTTTAAAAAAACTGTTGGGGGTATTTAATCACGTCATAAATGCCTCTTATATAACCAGATTTAGGTCATCTTGGCTAAAATTATTTTTCTATGAATCTTAGTAGCTTAGTGGCTATATTTTCAAAAAAAAAAACCCCTTCTTTCTCACTTGTGCTCTATCCCTTTCTTGTGTCCTATCCTTATGGCTTTCAATAGCAACTTCCCTATATAAGGCAAAGCCAGTTAATTGTTTTTCTTCAAAATGCATTTTAAAAAATTCTTCTAAACACAGTGCTGACCCTGTCTGAAAATTAGCACTGTAGAAAATATGCATAATGGGGGTGGGGAAAGTATTTTTAAACGTGATTATCTTTTTCTATTGTTCATTGACTGCTGAAATTCTCTTTTATTTCTAAACTGGACTCTCACTGCTGATACATGACTTTTGATTTATTTAAAGGAAAGATCCTTGCTGTTCATAACTGTGCAGGGAGGATTTAACTCAAAGCCTTTAATAATGAACTCTCTTCCCACAGGTCCAGTGGAGCATGTCCATCTGAGCGTCCCCTTTGTTGCCATCAAAAATAAGGATGTCAACATTACTGCAGTAGTTTGGCCCAGCCAGGCAGGCACACTTACCTACTTCTGGTGGTTTGGCAACAGCACCAAGGTACAGATACCCTTTGCTTCATTTTTTCTTCCTAAGCTTGTCACAACAGTCAGGGAACTCTCTCAGCCCTAATAAAAACTTCTTGCCTTTGTCTGTTTTGTGTTTTAGTTTTTAACTTGTCTGAAAGGGTTGTCATTATCTGAACTTCAACCTTTGTGAATTTATTTCTTTCTGTCTTATGTTGTTCTTAGGAGTCATTACGTTCTCCATCTGGTTGTTATCAGCCCTACTGAGATTTGAAGACCACTGTTATTACCAGTGTTCACTTGCAACTTAACTGAGCTATGTGTGGAATAATGCTGGCTTTCAACACAGTGTTTATAAACTGCTGGTGCTCAAATAACCAAGGGGGTTTCCATTATGTGCCAGTGTGCAGTACATAATGCTGGATTCCAACACAGTACTTTAAAGCTCTTGGTGTTCAAATAAACAGTTGTATCTAGAATTTCAAGCTGAAGAGTCTGGCTGTGTTAGAGAGGGAGATGAGACTTCTTTGTAGTGAATTTTCAAATGATGTGTATTGTAACTGTATGTATTATAAAGAGCTTTTTTAGCAATAGTTAAAGTAAGTGAAAATACAAGTTAATGTGCTTTCAAATGGAGAGAGCAGGATTGCCTATCAGCTACAGTTTTTATTGTAGGCTGTAGGAGTGAGGCACTATTCTGCATTCTTACAGTTGTGAAATGTGCAGCTGTCAATTTTGCAATGTAGTTTCTTCTGTTATTTACAAAAGCAGTTTAAGTCACATTATTGTCTACATTTGCAACTGAAGGTGTGCACTGAGGTGAGATCGCAGCAGAAAGAAACGGGGATTTTGCATGAAATATGGAACTGCAGATGAAAAATAGGCACATAAGTATTTTGTTTTCTCTTTGACAAAGCTGCTTAGTTTTAACCCTACCAACAATATCAGGAGAGGCAAAATAAAAACAGTAAGTGCTGCTTCTACTGGGATTTTACATCCAGTTAGGAAGCTCACTGTAAGAACTTGCTGATTTTTGTGGAAGATCTCAGGAACAAAGCCATTTACTGTAACTTGGCAAGTTGCTGTGCCCTAGCTGAATTATGGCAATCATGCACATCCAGCCCATTGCAAGTACCAGGTAATTCCACACAGTTCACACTGCACTGAAATACAGGCATGCAAAATCACCTTACAGTTCAGATAATTTTGGCTCAGTGCTCACACACAGAGAATCGTTAAAGTACACCTGAGACAATTTAGGTCCTGGGAACTTGATCATCTGCGTACGCCCTCCAGCGCAGAGTTTTCCTGCCATTGTTTTTGTCCTGACTGTAGAAGTTGATTGTGAATAGGGCCTTAAAAAAGATTTTTTAAAATAGAAAGCAGAAGGTGAAGGTAGAAAAGATAGAAAAACAATAGAAAGGAAAAGGTAGTGTAAAGAAAAGGTAGTGTAAAGCAGTGGTGTTTGCTGAAGATTTCCTGGCAGTTCTCACAGTGCTTGCTTCTGGGTTGGAAATATGATCTATTTCATCTTCTAGCTTAAATTTCAGACCCATAGGCAGCAGAGTACAAGCAGATGTGGATTTGTTTGGGATGGGTACTTTGGACATAGCTGCACATGGAGTGGCCGATCCTTTGGCACCTTGGCATGATTGTACACATTGCTGAAATGTGGAAGAGTAAACATAGTGCCACTTATCTGTGTCTGAACCAGACCCAGAGCACTCTCCAATCTTTGCAAAGCATTATCTCCAGCTACCTCATGGAATGGAATTCAACTCTGACAGAAGCATGGCAATGGATATAGACATAACTGTATCAGTCACCTTTTTTCAGAACAGCAGTCTGTATCACAACAGAATTCCTCCTGGGATGTTTAATGTATATGTCATGTGCTTCTCTGGGCCCATTCATGAGTAAACTGTGGTGTTCTGAGGAGGAAGATGGGGACACTGGATTAAAGGATGAGGTGTGTAATACTGTGACTGGTATTATTAGATGATATATTTTATTTCCATGCTGAGGAATTGCAACTTCTTTTTCTGTTCAGCCTGTAACCATCCCAGGCAGAACCAAATGTGTCTCATGTCACTGTGCAGTCTCACTGTCTGTGCTGCTGCACAGGAGAATGATTTTTTAGAATCAAATGTCCTGTCTGAGACTCTTCTACTGCTCTCCCCACCCTGCTGAAACTCCTGTACTAAATTTCTACTGTACTGATTTTTGCAGTATGCCCAAAGGCCAATTTGCCTGGATTAACACAGGTCCAGTTTAATAAATGTATCCAGCTGTCTAATAGGTTTGAGCAAATGAACCTTAAACTACTTGATTTAATTTAGAGTTAGTTTCCAGGTCTTGGTTTTTGAATTAAAATTAAGGAGTTGGCTGAATATTAAAACTCCATGATGGAGGTGAAATCATCCATGATAATGGAATGTCCAGCATACACACATACAAAAAGAAAAAAAAATGTAATTTTAAAAGCCAGACTGCATCCTCTTATCTGCCTTTGCACAGAACCACAACCTGTAACCTCCAGGAGGATTGCTGATATCACTGCAGTTTGATACAGGCCCATTCAGCTTCTCCAGGGTCTGTGTATATCTCAGTAAATGTTAGCTAGGCCTCCAGGGCTGGCACAAGCTGGTGCCCTTGGACTGTGTGTGCCATGTGATAAGACTTTTTTTTATTTTCACTGCTTTTTCAGCTCATGGATGAGGGGGGTCAAAAGAAGGTGGTATTCTGTGCAGGTGGAAATTTTGATTTGGCTATGAAAATGGCATATGTGACCACTGTTGTGAAGTGCAGTCAGGCTGGCAGCCTGTTGAGACAAAGTGTGAAAGCTGGAAGGTGAAAGTTCAGAAGTTTCCCTCTGGAAACAAACTGGCAGTGTAGTGAAGGGACAACAGCAATGGTACAATGGCTTTATGTGTTCCCTTAGACCTCTGTGTGCTTCTGCAATGGAGATCAGCATCACTATTTCCATTTTTGTAGTTTCTCTAAATGAAGGGTGTTTTTCTGTAGACTAGCTGTCAGATCAGTGGCACCGTGAGGACCTTTGATTTTCAGCTGTGGTGGGTTGACCCTGTTGGACACCAGCTGCCCTCTAAAGCCATTCTATCACTCCCCTCCTCACATGGGCAGGATACATAAAATATAACAAAATCAGGTCACAATAATGACAGAAAGATACCACTAATTACTGTTAAAAACCAATAGAGCCTTGACTTTGTGATATTAGTGTAATTTATTATCAATCAAATCAGAGTAGGATAATAAGAAATAAAATCAAAACTTAAAACACCTTCCCACATCTCTCATTTCTCCACAGGCTTCATTTCACTCCCGAATTCTCTGCCTCCTCCTTTGCCAGCAGAGCAGGGAGACAGGCAATGGGGACTGTGATCAGTTCATGTGTTGTCTCTTCCAGTGCTTCCTCCTCGGGGGGAAGATGCCTCCCGCTGTTCCCCTGCTTATGCGAGGGAATCCCTCCCATGTGAGACGGTTTTCCATTGATTTCTTCAATGTGGGCCCTTCCCATGGGCTGCTCCATTGTGGATCCCTTCCACAGCCACATTCAGTCGGCATTGTCAGCAGGAATTATGCCATGCTTTCAGCCTGGTTCGCACAGTTTGCCAGCTTGTGGCTGCAGCTTGCTTACAGACTCACAGCGTGGACAGGGCCATGCTGGATGTCCTCACTCTGATTTGAGCAGTGTTGCTCTGTGAGAGATAAATGGATTTGTGCTCATGAAAGCAAAGGCTGGCCCTGGATCTGAACAATATGGATTGTTTGAAGAAGCATCTGCGTCTTTTGTTTATTTTAAATTTGAGGTTGGGTTTTGTACAGCAAATATAGCAGCTGAACTGGTTGTGTGGGTACAACGCTGCATTCTACTGAACTCATCCTGCAGTTGCTGTCTAAGGTCTGCTGAGGAGTCCAGAATATTTCAGGAAACATTTACTGAAATGAGCAAAACCTCTGCCTGTGGTACACTGCTCACAGGACCGTATTTGGGCCTTAGCAGGACATGAAAACTTGCAGCACCACACCTGTATCAAGAAGCAAGGCCGTTGTTGCTTGGTGGATAAATCAGGTGTATGTTGTGATCCTGAGTTAATCTCACCCTAATTTTGATATTGTCATTTGTGTTTGCTTCCTACAGCCCTTCATCACCTTGGAGAGCAGCATCTCGTACATGTTCACTGTGGAGGGGATGAACAGCGTCACTGTGCAAGTCGCTGGGGGCAACACCCTCATCCAGGACACCAAGGAGATCGCAGTGCATGGTACCCTCAGCCTTTTGCAATCACATCTCAGGGGGTGAAGGGAAATTGCTGATTGACAATCGTTGCTGATCCATAATGAGCTCTAGGAACTTGATAATGCCTGGAGGAACCTCTGATGGCAAAGTAGCTCAGATGTGTAATGATGACAAAATATGGAAGAAAATAGAATGGGGCAGCTAACCAAATTTATAACCTCAGCTTTAATAAGGAGGCTGGTGTCTCCTGTGTATGTTGATCTGTCTGTACATCCAGACAGGGAACTCCCAGAAATAAAAACCACTTGAATCAGACTGTCTTCCTTCATCTTCCCAGCTGTGGAAAGAAATAGTCCCAGTGCATCATTAGGGTGATCTGAATGCAACTGGTGTCTCTCTCAGTGACTGATACATGACAGGGGTCAGGAGGAAAGAGGACAGAAATGGCTCTGTTGTTGGTATCACTTCCCATCTTTCCTGTCACAGCTGGAGGTCTGAGTGTGCCCACTGGACTTCCTCATGGGTAACGCTTGGTATGTTCTTGCCATATCTGCATGTCACGGGCTTCAAAAAGCCCTTTGGCAGACACCAGAGCTTACCCTGTTTGGGACTTGATAAATCCTGGGTGAAAGGGTTCTCTCAGTAGAACTTCTAGAATAGTTTCCAACCTGGGCCAGTCTTTATCTTCCTTATCCAGTTTTTAACACCCATCACTCGAGGACAAGCCTTTTTTTGGACTTCAAGTTTTATTGAGAAACCCGGGCTTCAAATAACTCAGGCTATTTTGAACTCAGCACTGTGTGGTTGCTCTGTGTGTGTCTTATTTCAGTAATTAAATACAAATAAATGTCCTGCTGTATACTCAGATTTAACAGCAGCTGAATAGATATTTTTCGATTGTCTGGCCATGAAATGCAATATTCTTTAATAATTTGCTAATGTGATTTAGTAATACCTTTATTTGCTATTATCAAGTATTAGGAACCTTCTACTTCATAATTTTGAGCACTGGAAAATGCAGTGTTTACTTCTTGGAAATTTCCATCCTTCCACTAGTTTCTGGAATAAACCTGAATCAAATATATTTAAGAGTGATACCCACAGGTGATCTCGATCTTTAGTCCCAGTAGGTCCCACAGAGAGCTCCTCACTCTGTTTTTAAACACCTCTGAAGAAATCTTGCCATTCTGTTTAGAAGATCCAAAGTTTTGGGTTCTGTCATAAAGAGAAATTGACCCATTTGGATGCAGTCCAATTAGTCCTGTCCAGTTCAGTGCTGCAGTCTCGCCTGGTCTAAGGAAAGAGTCCTTCCAGCCCCTCAGTCTGCTGATGAGTTCAATTCTGAGTACATAAAAAAGTGATGCCTTTAGTAAACATGTCCTCTGATAAGCTTGTATCCTAATCTGTGTCCTGAGTCAAGTGATTATGGTTCTGGGCCATAATCTAGGCATGGATTTCTGGTGTTATCAGTGGAGGAGATTTATTCGGGTATATTCTTAATTTGAGATTAACAGAAATTAATTTGCTCAAAAAATAAACTGGACATGGTACTAAGGGGTCAAACGTCAAAGACTTATATATCTGACTCTGAGTTAAGCCTTCAGAACCTGAGAGACTTTCCCTGCACTCCTTGATATTTGTTTTATTTAAAAATATACTGCACCATCTAAAAAGAAATAACAGTTCTTACAAAAGATGCCACATAAATGGTGTGTTGGCACATCCCTGCTTTTCTGTGGATTTCCTTATTTGTACTCTGGCAAGTTTATCTTGATCTAAAGCTAGCTAGCCTTCTTACAAATGATTAATGGTACTTATTGAAGTGTCTGGAGATCAGTTGCTTCAAGGTGAGGCACAAAACATCTCCAGAACCAGGAAAGAGAATCTTACACACTGAGAACTTTTATAAGAGCGTGGTTCCCATCCTTGATCTGTGGTTCCCGTCCTGGATCTGTGCCTCCCATTGCCCCAAATCTGTTGTGCACAGTTGCCATAAGGATTCCAGACTTAGTCTTTGGTGGGACCAGCAGGGAGAGTTGGAATTGGAGAAAAATTAAAATTGTTCTGTATTTTAAGTCTAGGAAGCTTTTCTTCCTCCCAGCAACCAGTCAGGACAGAGCTTCAAAGTGTTTTGTCAATAGCCAGTGCTTGATGAGCCAGTCATTAGCACCACTGGGTTCTCCTTTGTTGGGGAATTAACCACTCCTGGTTTCCCTCCAGCAGGGCAAACAGAAAACATTACTTACAGCAATTGTTCTATCCGATCTCTGATTGTACAGACAGGCCTTCCAAATTTCAGCCAGGTGCTGCCTTGTTTGCTGGTCAACCTTCTTGTGAGCAGAATCTGAAGATGAGTGGTAAAATTACAAAGCCCAGTGGCATCATGAAGGCATCCTCCCACCTCTCTCATTCTCACTTCTGTTTCTCTGGGGAAAGCCAGAAGTTGGCATTAGGTCAAAATGCCCTTTATAAGTACGTTATAAGCATTCTTTCCTTGCAAGCTCTCTGTCCTGCTCAGTGTTAGCCAGCCTTTTTCTTCCTTCAGCGTTTTCTCACTCTCCTGCTTTAAGATAGTTATGGTCCTCCCGTTGTCTTCTGCCCCCTTGTCTGTACCCCAAACACCGCCCATTTAATCTTCTCATAAATACTTTCTCTTTCCCAGAATATTTCCAATCTCAGCTCCTGTCATTTTCCCCCAACTTGGACTACCATAACCCTGACATCCCTGAGTGGAGACAAGACGTTGGCAAAGTCATCAAGAGAGCACTAACACAGGTGAGCATCTGTTTCCTTGTCTATCCTGTCATCGACTAGGCTGCTAAAATGTGCACTTCTTTGACATGCTACCTTGAAGGAAAGGGTGAGCACAGCAGTGACGACACTGTACTTAAAAATCAATAATAAAGCTTCTTAAGATGCTGGATCTTTTTACAGAGCCAATCTGTATTGCCGATTTTGTGGAAATATTACAATTAATTTTATTAATATTTCTGCGTGCTTTTTAGTTTTTAATATCCCCGAGGATTTTGCAAATTCTAGATTGTGATAGTATCATCATTATTCTTATTTTTCCAAGTTGATATGAGAGTATGTACTGTTTTCTATTCCAAATATTTGGTTAGTGTTACTGTGTGTTGTTAAACAGCTGATCCACTTCATCCCAGAAGACAGACATTGTAGTATTCTGGATACATGAGGAAGATATTTTTATCTCTTCCTGATTGTCGAGAGTTCCACATGCAGCTAAGTGTAGCAACTGGTGAACATTTTAAAGCTCTACTCCCTTTCCAACTGGGGCAAAAAATGAAGATTCAGAGGAAAAATAAACTTACCTTTAAAATATAGGCTAAAGAGAGGCTTCTGTAGGTGGAGGATGCTGAATCTTCCTTTGGGATTAATTAGAATATGTAAACTAGTACTCATATTTCAGGAATGGGGACAGAATAACTTATGGTATCAAATAGTCTTTATTTGGGACTTCAGTTTTGTGTGAAATTAGGAGCTAGATTTAGACAAGCTTTTGTGGGTTTTGCATTTTGCCAAAAATGTATCTTGTTGGGGTTTTTTTGCTTTAGCTACAGCTGTTCTTAGAAATGGAGGCTGATTATTTTTACTGGGGAAGTACATTCCTGCTCAGCTTTTCTCATCTCAGCCCACTCAAAATTCACAGTTTATAAGAGTTTCCTTGATTGTTTTTCCATCCTGAAAAAAATGATACATTTATTTTTTTAAACTGTTTTTCCCTTTTACTGTATTCAGAGTCAAGCTTTCAGGACAAAAATAATTAATTAGCTTGTAACTGTGGATGGTTACAGAGAGCAGCAGAAATCTGGTAGAAGTGCTTGCTTGTATATCCCACCAGGAATAGGCTGCCCCATTGGTACATTTCAGCTCTGGAGAGGGGCCATGGAGTTTGGGGTGGGATAGGACCAGAGAGCTGGTGGAGCTAATGAACCCCATGGAGCAGAGCATTTTGAGGGAGCGGAGGCTTCCTGCCCTGCTGAGGATGCGTAGCTTGGGTTTGGGGAGAGATGGCAGCAGCCTCAGTGGGCAGGCCTTGCTGAAGGCAGCTGTGAGAGCCTTGGTTCAGCCAACTGAGCAGCTCCTAGCACAGCTCTCCTGATCAGCCCCAGGAGTAAAGTCTCCCCCTTGTGACAAATGTGGATCCCTGTAACATGATAATAGAAGGCGATTGCGATTGCAGGCAGTTTTCTTCATGTTGTCCCTGTTAGTTGCACATTTACCAGTGGTTGCTCTGAGACAGACTCTCTGGGTCTGACTTTGGGTCAGTTATTCTTTTGTAGCAAGGAGGACTGTATGGAACATTCAGATCTGGAGATGTGCTAGGTTTGGATTTTGGGTTGAGATATTTGGGCCTGGGGTGTTGTCAAGCCTACATTCTCTTCTAGAAAGGAAGTAGAGTGCATCTTTAGCAGAGGCTCAGTTTGGGACCCACCAAATAGGCAGAACAGCTTATTAGGACCACAACACGTACAGTGGAACTAGAAAATAACAATTCGATGGGAGTGCCATTTCTGGAAGTGAATAAGTAACCAAATAGCAGCTAGAGACCTCCTTTTTACTTTTCCTCTAGGTGACTGGTATCCCTGATGAACAGATCCTGGTAGCTGTGTTCCCTGGGCTGCCTACTTCTGCTGAGCTCTTCATACTGCCCCACAAAAACACAACGGAGAGGAGGAAAAGCAGTGAGGCTGATCTGGAGCAAGTAAGGAGAGAAGGATTCTTGGAGCATTTATTCCTGTCATATTGTTTGCAGATGGGCCCCTGAAGCTGCACAGCAGTGGAAGTACTTACAATAAGAGTGGTGGAAATGGATGCATCTGGGACTGTCGCAGTATAGTTTACGGCATTAAAGAAAACTATTTGCAGAGGAAAAGCAGGATTTTCTAATACCACACTGAGATATGTCACAGTCTACCACTAGCAGAGATTCTTCCTAAATCAGTGGAGTGTCCTTTTCACAGTAGTTATGGCCAAAGCAACCTTGAATATGCACTCCCTCTACTCCCTGGAGGAATGCTAATAACGGGAGGCCAAAGCAGCAAGATAATATACTGAGGTTTACTAAAAATAAATCAGACTCTTCAGCTCATAGATCACCAAAACAAGACCTCTTTTTTGGTTTTTTTTCCTTGCAGCAGTGAATGGCCTGTGCAAACTATATTTGGAAGTTACAATATCCATCCATTTAGATAAATAGGCAATTACAGTGATGTATAGCAACAGTGATATGCAGGCAAGGAAAGAACAACAGCGCTAGGCTGCTGAAGCTTTCATGTTAGAATTACCAAGTGATTAAATCAGGTCTATAAAGGCAGAGGAGTGAAGTACTGCTGGAAAGACTGCTTGGCTCTAGCTAATGTTCTTGCATGCAGCATTTTTACAGTCTGCAAACTATGTATGAGCCCATTGCCAAGTAACTCTTGGAAGTTTGGATCAAACATTGAATTATTCAGAGGACTGGTGAATTCGGTGGAAGTTCTTGTCACCCCCTTAGTAAAGTCAGTCCCTGCAGAGTAGTTCCTTTGTCCTAGGAAGTTAACAAAGCTAGTATCTTAAATTTATGGTGGTTAGTGTGCAGGAAAGATGCATTGAGGTGGGAATGTTTGAAAGGCTTTTTGAAGGGATGTTCTCGGAGTAATTTCTTTTCCGTTCAATAGGATCTACCAGTATTAAAACTCTTGAAGAAGCTGTTGTGTCAATGTTTCATGTATCAGTGTTATGCTGACATGTCAATTAGATTTCTGACTAATTGACTATGAGGCCTAAAGCTCTAGTGCTCTAATTTTAGTTGACAGTCCACTCAGTTGTACTTTGGCACCTGTTATTGCCTTCTGCTTGAGGAGCTCTGCCTGCAGAGCAAGTCATTAGAACTACTGGTTAGCTGTGCCCTGTCCATCAGAACTACTCTGTGGAGATCAGGCATTAACAAACTGAGGCTCCAGGGTGATGTGCTGAGTATGTGCTCTGGGGCAACCAAATAACACATCAGAGCTGGGTTGCTGATCTCCCAGCTCAGCAATTCCAAAATATCCTTCCTATGTGAAGGAGAAATATGACAAATTTTCTATTGACCTAAACTGGATTGTCTCATCCCCAACAGCCTGTTTGAATGGCATGGATCCCATGACAGGATCAATGGGAATAAAGAAATGTAGGTCTGCACTGCCTAATTTATTTTCATTGTCCATCAATGAAAGGCCAGTATGTCAGTGATTTCCAAACACATTTGATCAAACTCAGAGGATATTGTGGAAGGTGAAAAGGTCCTTAATTATCTTCCCTCTTCCTGTAGCCCCCCCCCAAAAAAAAAAAGTGAACTTCTAGGTTTGCTTCCCAGGAGAGATATAATAACATACAATGAGAGTCTCGTAAGTTCTGTAAGAGAGACTTACAGGCAATGACATCCAGTTCCACCTAAAGCACGTGTGCATTTCTCTCCACTTCCTCAGGCCCTGCTGAAACCAGTAAGAGATGTCAGCCACTTTTCAATGGGCTTGGTGTGTTCCTGAATGTTCTCCAGACTTTGCCGTCTTCTATACTGTAACTGTTGTGTCTCTTCTTCTTTCATCAGGTGGTAGAAATCCTTTTTAATGCTCTCAACCAGAACCTGGTCCAGTTCGAACTGAAGCCTGGTGTTGAAGTGGTTGTGTATGTTACTCAGTTAACATTAGGTGAGTGTGGAGTCAAAGGCACAGCTGCGGTTCTCCTGAGCCTTCAGACAACCCCAGGAGAATCAGTCTACATCAGAGCACTCACAGTTTGGCATGTGGCACTGGACTATGTGCCAACTGAGACATTTTGGTAGAAACAGGAAGTGTTAAAACCAACCCATCAGGGGCATCTTCGTGCTCCAGTTTGTCCAAGCATAAAAAGTACTATGTAAGAGTTGCTTAATTAACAAGTAAGTGCATTGGTGTTTGTCAAGGGTTTTAGTAAAACAGGTGAGTGGTGTTCCATTAAGTCCTTATTGAGCACCTGTGGAATTCAGTGGGATATTACTAAGTTTCATGGATCTTGGATCAAATCCTTGTAGCAAAGGGCTTGTTACAGTTATGACTAGCTAAGGGGCTTTAAAGGGGCAAAGTACTCAGGAGAAGATTGAGGCCTCTTACAGGGAACATGTGCCTGGATATTGACTTCCAAAAATTAGAACTTAAATTTCAATGCTACCTATCTCCATTTTTGCACAAAGTAACAAAGAGTGACTTTAAGCTTTGTCAGTCCCTTTGCTTTAAACCAGCCTAGTATGAAGGTCTCAGCTGTTGATGGTCACAAAGAAGGTGATGGATTTATTTTTGCCCTTACTTTTTATGACTGCCCTTGCAACTGTCTGAAATGTGGGATCTTGTGCAAGTGCCTTTGCTGATAGCCTCTCTGAAAGACTGGGATTCATATCTTACAATAATACACTTCAGCTTCTTCTCAGAGAGCTGAGAGCTGGGCTAAATCAAGGCTCATGACCTTTCCTACAGGTAATGCCTTTTTACCTTCGCTCTCTAACTGCTCCTCTGGAATGTGAATCACATGCTAATAGGAGTTGCCTGAAATTGATTAATTTGCAAAACTGGGAATGCGATACAATGTCTGAGCTCTCCAAGTGGCTGGAGTTCTCCAGGTTCTGTCTTGGTTCTAGCAAGGAACTGCATTTAAATTACGTTTTGCAGCTATTCTTGCACCCTCTCCAGTGCAGGTGCTGCATTTGTTTCATGACCATTCCCATAGTGCTTTGACTTGGATGAAGTGACAGTCTTTCCCACAAAAGAGTCGGAAGTATTAGCAGCAGAATAGTGGCAGGATCAGACTGTCAGGTGTGGAAATTTTTCAGTGAAATCCGAACTGACTCTATTTGCATGACTTTGTCCCTGTCTTCAGGATGATGGAAAAAGAACAGAGAATAGTAAAACACCAAAGCCAAATATTTATGCAAAACGAGAAACACTCAGCTGCTACTTATAATCATTTGTGCATCATTAGAGACTTCTCATCAGGCACTTGATCTCAGCACAGTGCTCAGGCCATTAAGATGGTGTGCTCTGATGAGCTCTTGGAATAGCTGCATAAACAAAGTATAGGAATATACTGTATTAAGCCAGCCAAAATGTCAAGGACGAAAATCTCCGGAACATTGTAATGTATTGTTTGCTTGGATCCAGGATTATTGCTTTGGGCTCCTCCACATTATGAAAAGTGATTCAATTTAAAACTTTCTAAGGTCCTATACAAGGATGGACCTTGAGGCTTGTCACAAGAGTAGATCCCTGTCACATGTGAGATAGATGAGTATCCTTGGAAGATGGGAGTCGTGCTGTTCACTGATGCTCTAAGGTATCTTCTCCGAAGGGGAATAGATGTGTATTAAGCCATGCTTCATAAAATTTATTTCCACTCTAGTACCAGGAAAAACCTGAAAAGTAATAGCCCAGAGTGTTAATACAGGAGTGATTGGGCGTTCAGCTAAGCGTGGCTTGCTGTGTCTTTTCACTCAGGGATGTTAGACTGCATTGTCTTGAAAAAGGGCTTTGACTTTTGAAGGACAAGAGAACCAATTTGTTTCCTAGTGATTGGTCTTGCCAAAACCAGCATGCACCATGCAGTAGTGATAAAGCAGATGTGACATAGACAGAGTTGAGCTCAGCTCTTGGTAGTTAATGTGTTTCCTTGTAGTATCCTACAAATGTAATGCTTTGCCTTTCCTTCTGCAGCGCCCCTTGTGGATTCCAGCTCGGGTCACAGCAGTTCAGCAATGCTGATGTTGTTGTCAGTGGTGTTCGTGGGCTTGGCTGTTTTTTTAATCTACAAATTCAAGAGGTAAGTTGAAAAACTTTGGGATGGGAGGAAGAGATGCTGGGTGGTTTACAGGAAACCTCGGCAGAGCTGTGCCTGAATTGCAAATGTAGAGTGAACTATGCTGGCCTCAGGCTTAGATGAATGTAGTTCCCTCTTTTTGATACTTAGAGAGAAAAAAATGTCTACTGCTGTTTCACCACAAAGTTGGTGCTCCAAAACTTCACCAGGAGCTCAGAAATCATCTTCTGCTTCAGCAAATGTATTTAAACTACAGACCAGAAATGGGAACCTTTGTGCTCACTGAGTAGTGAGATAGAAAAGCAAGCTTAGAAAAAAACCACATGATGGATGACTTCACAAAACCTATACCCACCTGCCCAGCTGCCTTGGTGCAGCAGCATCTCGTTTGTATCTTGCAAAGTGAATAGGTTAATCTTGCAGAGGAACAGGTGTGTTTATGTTAAAGGTGGGAGACTCAAAGCCAGAAAAAATTGTGTAAAGCATCAAAATGCCTTTGGGAATATGTACTGAGATTTACCTTGACAGATGTTAATATAAACCTTTTGCTTCCAGACAGCAGGCAGGACCAGGTCTGGCCCATGGCACTTGGCTTCTGCAAGCTGTAAAAAAAAAAAAAAAAAAGGTTATAAGAATGGTCTGTTTGCTGAAGGTCTGCTTTACGAGGATGTATTTTAGGCAGATAGAGCTCCTTAGGAGGAACTTTGCATTCAGTACAGTACTTACAGTATAAAATGGTTCCTAGAGCCTGACCAGTGGCAAAATATTGCATTAGAAACATAAGCTGAGTCTAACTTTAAATAAATAAAACTTTCTGGACATAATAGTCCTCTAAATTAAAAGCTAGATTTTTTTTTCCTGTCCAGATTCCAGCTAAATGTTGCTTTCTACAGCTTTTCTGCCTCCCAGGAAAAGGCTAATATTCTCTAAGGATGCTAGTGGGATACAAACAATATTCAAAATTCAATTGCATCTATCCTAATCTCCATGTTTAAAATTTCCCTCCTTGCTAACATCTTGCATTAACCATTGTCCTAATCAGTGAGTGGCACTCCTTGTAGTGCTTGTTCCTGTGCACACTGCTAAATGTTATCAAGCTCCCACACTGACTTCAATGGCCCAGGACAATTTCAGGGAAGCATTTGTGTGACTCTGCTCAGGTGCAGATTTCAAGGCCTTCAGTGTGATCTCCTTTTGCAGCCTGAAATCCCCTCTCTGCTTCTGTGAGGTGGAATACAGCTTCCCAGGGGAATGGGATTTGTTTAAGGCATCAATTTAATAGTGTGCTGATGGGATCTCTCCTTGAGCCAGGCGTTATGAGCTCTTGGAGCTCCCATCCCCGTTTGGGTTTTGTCTTACAAATATCCATCGGCTTAAAATGAGCGGGAAAGACACCTTGGGTGGTGTTGGAAACAAAAAAGTTTTATTAACTTCCAAAATAACAAACCCTCTACTGAGAAAAAGCCGTGCCAGAGAACACAAGTCCATGTCTCTGGTACACTCCCCCGGAATGCCACAAGGTCTTTGGTATAATGCTTTTTATCACTGATGGCTCAGGCTGGGCTCTGGCACTCGTCCAATCCAGGTAGCTCCAGGGGTGGGGCGATGTCCAGGGAGTCCAATGAAGTGTCGTGGTTCAGAACATTTCCAGATTGGGAAAGAATGCTCGGACTCCCCCACCCCCCATGGGGGACAAAGACGGCTCCACACCTCCTCCCAGTCTGGGCACTCTGCCTGTAGGAGATGCCACAATGCATCAGTGTGCTGGGGAGGCAGCTGATGATTACTCTCACACCCAGATGTAGGATGAGGAAGGCAAAGAAGTCTCCCTGGGAGATGTGACAAGATGTAGTTCCAACCCTGCGTACGACATGCTTTCCCTTGTTGAGATGCTTTGGCACTCTCTGGGTCATGTTCTGCTACTACAGCTCATAAAACTGACTCTTGTACTGCTTATGCACCCTGAGCTTTGAGTATAGCAGCCATCACCTTTGTGTTGTGCTCTAGGGCTGTGGAGAACCTGCCTTGTAAAAATCTGTCTGAAAGTTGATTGTATTACAAATTGGGAATGAGGAGGAAGGTTGTTAAAGCATCAGTTTTGCTGAGTCCAAAAGTTTACTAACTGGCTGTCCCCTCTTATCTCTGTGTCCCAAAGGGGACAAAACCCAGATCAAATTGACAAAGTTTAGGGTAAGTCATATACTCAGAGTATTCTCACCTTGATTTTTCAGACAGATAGCAACTTTTCAGCTCTGTCTAAAACCCCTGGCTCAGCGGAGCAGAAGTGAGAGCATGCAATGATTCTTAATGGAAAAAGGGGAGCAAACCCAAAAGCTTTCCTGTAGCTCTCAGTGATGCAGGGGGCCATTAGCCACATGTACTTCTTTGATTAATGATGGTCCCAGCCTGAATACAGAACTTCTGTTTGCAGGGAAGGGTTATGGGAGAGCATAAGCTGACATGATTTTTTAATTCTACAAATTCATATATTTGGTGCTTTGCTGGTTTGCACACAGACTCCTTATTATGAGTCCATCAATTTATAGACTCAGCAGGCATGTTAAACACTGATGCCAGAGAGATGCTTATTGAGGAGGCCCCTGTGGAAAAGAAAGGAAGAGGGGAAAAGTATGGAAATAATCTGTAAAAAGTTGTTTATTTTCTGGAAGATTGGGCATATATCAGTCAATACTGTGTGTGTATGAGTGCTGAGCAGTGGTGGGGCTGTGGGGCAGCCCATGTGTGTGTCCTGGGACAGCACTGCAGGCCTGTGTGCTTGTGTGTGCTCAGAGTGATGTGGCTGTGGCCACCTGTGTCTGTGCTGGGAGGCACAGCAGGATTAGGTATTTGGGAATGCATTCACATATGTACAGCCATCTCAGTTCCTTTTTTCCCTAACTCTCTGAAGTACCTTGGCTCTCTGCTTCACAATTCTAAGGAGCTTTTCTCACCTCTCCACTCAAAGCTCAGATATGATCACTGCTCTGCTGTTGCATTGTTTGGAAGTAGAACTGAGTCTTCCACTGTCTACAGGCATGTTCTCATGTTTCTGTACATCTCCAGACAAATTCTGGGCACTTAGATCCTGTGGAAATTCTTTAGTTCTCACTCATTTCCTGTGTAGTTCCTATATCTTCTGGTGGCGTTTAAGGCATATTCAAATATTAGAAAGTAGGAGAAAGGGAGAAGATCATGAGATGTGTTGGCTGCTGCTAAACATCCCAAATATGCCCTGATTTGATGCTGGTTAAGAACAGAATGTCAAATCATGCCAATAGCACAAGCTGGTTGAGGCTGGAACTTCACTGGAGTAAAATCAGCATAGGTCTTTTGAATTCACGAGAGCTGAGGCAATTTCCATTGCTTTCAGTCTCTGACATATCCAAGAGCAGATAGATCAGCATAAAGATATGGCATTTTTTATTGCTTCTTTTGAACACATCTTTCTGTCTCACTCTTGTGTGCTTTAAGGAACACAAAATATTCTCCAAACCTTCCATATTGGGGCAGTGTGAACTGCACGGCACAAAGACTTTCTAAGAGCATTAGGAAAAACAGTCAACTTCCAACAGGCAGTGCAGATAATCCTGGCAACCCCCGTGATGCTTAACACATTCCTTTTCAGGTCTCTCATTTTAAACTTGCGTTCCTCCAGGGATTCCTACATGTCAGTCTAGGCATGTATAATCTGTCTACCTAACTGACTCTCAGGGATATCATTCTAGCAGGCCAAGGTAACCTTGCTTGGGAGAAGGAGGAAGAAATAATCTCTTCACTTCCTCAGCTTCCTGAGCAACACAGAAAATTAAGTCCCTGCAAACTTGCGTGATCCATAGCATGACAAACTGGTTTTTGCAATGGAATGGTAACAAATAGACTTTTGATGAGTGTTATGAGGTCCAAATCCTTTCTGACTCTGAGGCAGGATCAATTCTTTATAACTCTTTCAGATGTGGCAATTACTTCTGAGTCAGTGTGGGCCTGTCAGCAGCAACCAGCCCAGCAATATTTTGCTCAGTTGATACTAGTGCCAAATAGATTTGTACTTTTGGTTTCCAATGCAACACTCATCATAAAATAAATACTGAGAGAGTTGACAATTGGAGCTGATTGTACTTAGTTGATTGCTGCTCTCTGAGCTGCGTGCAGTGTCCACTGTGTGCACAATTTCTTATTTAAAAGGGCAGAACATTGAACGTTGAAGTTTGCAGCTGAGGGAGCCTTTGTTCACAAGATATGAAAACAATGGCCTGAGATTTGGAGTATGTTTAGGCTGTTACTGGAATTAGTGGATGCTAAGGGCACTTTCAGAGATGAACATCTGTGTGGTACTTTCACCATTCTGGGAGCTCATACTTTGTATCACTGCCAGTGCTGCATTTCTGGGATTGGTCTCAGCTTAGTTTGTCTCATTAGTAAATGACATGCAGAGGATCCCTCTGTTACAAAATGTAACCTCTCAATTTCCTTTCCTGCACAGGAAAATCCCTTGGATTAACATCTATGCCCAAGTTCAGCATGACAAGGAGCAGGAAATGATTGGCTCTGTCAGCCAAAGTGAAAATGCCCCCAAAATCACCCTGAGTGAGTTCACAGACCCTGAGGAGCTGATGGACAAAGAGCTGGACACACGAGTGATGGGTGAGAGACAGCCCTCAGCTGAGTTTTGTTTCACAGTCTGGGTGAAGATGTTGGTCTTTTGGGTATTAGGAGTGACTGTGACCCCAGGTACAAGTGCCCTGAGGCACTGAGACAGGGAGTGAATCTCTCTCAGCAGCAGGGTAATGGAGTTTCTCTTACAGCTTTTCAGCTTTTCCCAGGGTGGAAACCTGGTGCCAGCAGTAGGTATAAAGAAGTTAGTAATAGCTGTGGCTCACACCTCTTCCTGCTCATGACCCTGCTCCTCTGTGGAGAAGTGCCAAATTCCCTGCACCCTCAGAAGAATCAGCTGAGCCAGGCTTACACTGTTGCGTGCTATGATTGCAAGCAATGATGTCCCTAATAGCTTCATGAGTTTACTGCTGGTCAGCTGAGCTGTAGTAATTGAGTTTTCTGCATGCTCCCTGCTTATTGCAAATACATAAAAGAAGGTGTTACTTCTAAGCATCTTTTCTGTCTTTACACTCACACTACCACATCCTAAGGAGGAGTGAGAAGCAATATAGACCAAACTGTTGAAGCCACTGCACTGATTCTCTTCTCCATTTTCTCCTCCACAGGAAGCATCTCAACAATTGCCAACAGTGAAAGCACAAAGGAAATCCCCAACTGCACTAGTGTTTAGTACTGAGAATCCACTTGGTCTACAGCATTTCTGACTTTTTATTTGTAATTATTATTGTTATAATTATTATTATTATGAAAAAAGAAAGAGTTATATGTCATTATTATCATTTGGGAGGGAATGGGGTGGGCTTTTTGTGTTTACCAGGGCTGCATTCATAAATAATAGAGGTTTCTCATATTTAGGGAGTACACATCAAATTAGAAATAAAAAGCAAAGAAGGAGTCAAGTGTGCAATGAGATTTGAATGCCAGATTCCTGTTAAATACAGAATGGGAATTAAGTATTCAAATCCAACAGATAGGTGCTGTACCTTAGGCAACATGTTGCAAGTAAATTGTCCCTTTTGAGCCCTTTTCAGAATAAGTCATGAATCAGCTGCTTCATCCTGCCAGAGGGTTCAGACTGGGTTGATGGACCAGGCTCTGCAACATGCCAGCATCCCTCGCTTTCCAGTGACATGCATGTCTCAGCTTTTTGCAGGATCTTGCCTCTTTTAATTGCTTTTAATTTCAGTCACCCTCTGGCACTGTTGACTGCTGAGGAAGGAAAAAAAACAACAACAAACCCAAAACTCAGAGCAAACACACATGTCACTGTTCCTTGGACTACAGACTGGCTGGAGGGGACAGCACCACAAGCAGTGGAGGAACAAGCCTGAGTTTATGAATGCAGCCCGAACCCTGTGCATGTGAATAGCAAGGATGCCGAAGGCCTACTGTAGATAATTACAATGTACATAGATTTTTATTTCTTGGGAAATAATTTAATGTTTAGTAAAAGAAGATATGTTTAAAAGAAAACCTGAACCACACACACACATGCACGCCCACGTGCACATACACACACGTACACGCCAGCCAAACAAGGACCCTGGTGAGCACTTGAGTCACACTTTGGTTCCTGGCGTGTTCCAGTTGTCTGTCATATTTCAATCTGACACTGCTCTCTATAAAGAGAGTGGTTTATTTCTCTATGTACAACTGCAAGCCTTTTTTTACAAATATATATATATATATGGTGTCATTTCCTGTGATGGAGCAGAAAAAGATATTAGCAGGCCAGACTATGAGCCTGTCATGAATATTTTAATGATGTTTTTCATCTATTCATCTCTGTCACTGCTGCCCACTTCTGAGAATGATCTTGGTGGCATCTGTTAGTGAAAATGAGGAAAAGAATCCTGAAATTATCACCACCTCTGTGTGGGCAAATATCTGCGGCCTTGCTGTACCCGGCACAACCTCAGCTCAGCAGTGGGACAGGTTGCAGTAGCTTTATTCCCAGGGGGAAGTCATGCTTTTTGCAGTTAGGCTGATGAAGTGAAGTGCTATTTAGGATGTGTAAGAGTAGTAAATTTTGTCTGAACATGATGTACACGATTAGGGAGTGCTCTTTGGAGAGGGCAGTGGAGGGTCAGACCTGCATTAATGAGCTATGAAAGGTTCTTGTGAGTGCTGCAGAATGGCAGCTTCCAATTCAGAGTGGAAATCTCTGCATGGTGGGTTGGTGTTTTCTGATTAGAACAGGGGAAGGTTAATGAAAAAAAGGTATTGAAAAAGGTCTTTAGAAATTTTTTACTACATTGAATTGAGGATATCCCTATGAAAGGGTGGAACTTCGGGGCAGGAGGTTGACTTAGTGGTGATTTACTTTTTATCCATTTTTCTTGAGTTGATGATGTCAAAAATTAACCTTATTCTGTGGAGTGTTGACTTGTGGGACCCAGCAGGAGGGGAAGGAAGATTGGGGACATATCTGGGAAGATGTTCTAGTGTTTGTGTGGTAACAGGAGGCAGAAATGACAGCAGATGACAATGTTTGTTATAATTTCTTATGCTCTGGATATGAGATCTCAATCACCTTTAATATACCTGGTCTGAAATGAGGAGATGGCTGGAATTTAGGTGTTACTTGCTATCTCTCTGCATTGCAACAGCCCAGTGGGCTACAAATCAGCCTCAGATAGACGTGTTCTCTCTGTCAATGGGCTGAAATGTCTTTCAAATGTTAAAATCTTGATGGCTCTGCAGGTGGAGAGAAAAGTGGTTAAACACAATTTTGTAGAACTCAGGAGGTGTTTCAAGATTAAAACTGTAAACCTGAAAAATAAGGAAAAATGGTTTCTTGAGAAGCACTAAAACTAAATACTCTTAGTTCTTCTCCTTTTCAGTCAGGTTTGTGGAATTTTTTTCTGTTGATTTAAAAATATTTCTCTTCTCTTTTCCCCCTCACTTTTCTGCTCTGGTTTCTAATACCAGGTGAAGAGCAATGGCTTTGTTATTCTATTTAACCTTGGTTTCCATCCATCACAAGTGCATAAACTGTTGCATTACTGTCTTCATTCTACTGAAACACCGCAGTAGTTTATAGTAATGGCCCAGTCTGGTGATGAGACTGTTAGCACAAGGCCATACTTCCCATTTAGGTGTAGGTGGGAGGGATGTACATAAACAATAGTCCCATGGGCTTTGAGCTAAACTGTGGGCTGATCTCAGTCTTTGCTGATCATTAGAATTTGAGGTACTGCTGTGGTGAGCTGTTGCAGAGGTCTGAATGTAAAATACTCAGTATTTTCTGTATTAACTTTTTCCTTTATAAACCACGAGGCAAAGTGAGAATTTTCGTTGTTTGGAATTCTGTAGTTTTTTTCCTAGGCATGGTCTCATGTTGTTTTAACAAGAAAGCCAGAGGATTACAGTTTTCAAAATTTTTTTTCTTAATTTCTTATTATTTTATTCCTTTACACTTTTAAAAATTGCTGTTAAATGCCTCAAATGGGAAAAACTAAAAAGGAAAAATTATGAGTAAGCTGTTAAAAAAAAATGAAAAAAATTTCACTTCTCAAAAAGAAATTTAATCTCAGTGAAGACTGAGAAATTTCTGAATTACACTTTTGGAGAAACATCTGTCTAGAATGTCATTTTCCATCCAAAATGATCTGAAAGTATCCTACAATGCAAACAAGAAAAATCCATGAAGCCAAAACTGCATGGCAGAAAAACCTGACTGATTCTTATGTTTGCTCAAACTTCCTCTTGCATAAGACCTGGTGGTTGTCACAGTTTGGCTCGTGCTGTCAGGACCGGGCTGTGTTCTCCCCAAGCTGTGAATGGGAGCACATTTACCAGGCCATTCCTGCCTCTGGAGGGCACAGTCATGGCCGATGGCTGCTGAACCAACCTTGGGTTCATGACTGAAATCTGCTCCTTTAGAACACAAGAAGGATAATTCCTGCATTCCTGTCTATCCGTGGCACCTCTCTAAGGTTTGGATTGGGCAGCCAGCCCTGTTCACCTTTTTTGAATGTACTGAGCTGCAGTGTTAGCACAGACTGGAGTACTGGCCACTTTCATTTGTCTTGCTGGGAAATAACAACGTGGGGTTGTCATTAGGGTTTTTTCCCCCTGCAAGTTTTACCTCTAAGGAAAATGTAATGGAAATCCTTGAAGCTGTAGATTATTATTTACCTTAGTAATGAGGGAAATAGGCAATAGCATCAATGGAACACAAATAGCTCCCCCACTGTAATTAGGTAAAAAGAGGAAAGTTGGAGAGACAGAGAACAAGAGGCAAGGTCACTGCCCTCTATCACTGCCAGCCTTTCCCCATGATGGATTAGCTCTAATTTAGGAATAATGCATGAGATCTGGAAACTAGATGCAGCTTCTGGTTCTGTGTGGCTGACAGTCTGATACAATCCATGAGTAGATTCTTTGTTTAGTTTAACCGGTACTCAAGAACCCTAATACTAAACCCAGAAGGATCAGAGGTGAGTCCAGAGTGACAGGGGGCTACAGAGTGTTTCAGACACAGTTGCCATCAATGAGAGCATGTGTAGGAAGTGTGCATTTTCTTCTGGACTAAACTTTGGTTTCATGGATGTACAAAGATGTCCTGATGTCCTGTTCTCCTCCCTTTCCCTTCAGTCAACTCCCACACACATTCCAGGTCTAATGAACTGAACCAGAATCCTCACATTCTTTCTGATGATGTTGGACAGTGTGTTAAACCCAAACAACCACCGGGCTTTCAAAAGGATCAAATGAGACAGACAATTGCAATACCTGTATTGAACACAGTAATACAACTGCATGAGTCATATATATACATATATATATATATACTGTTCTTGGTTTTATTGTTCCATTTGAATATTTCTACTGTAAAAAAAGGCAGTGGTTTTGAAATTGTTGAAAATAAATGTATTTTTGTACATCAGAGTTACCCCTGGCTGCTTTTTCAATCCTTGTTCTTTTTAGATTTCCTTCTGGCAAAGTCTTCTTTCTCTTCTGAATTTCCCTGGCCATATCTATCTCTCCAACTCTGTTGCTCAGGGTCATGCATGCACATGGAGTGTCAGCAGAGAAATGTTCTAAGGCAAGATTTTTAAGATAAAAGAGAAAACAACTGCCTCTCCTTCCTTCTTAGTGCTCCTCTCCAAAAATAATTATCTTCTTACCTTTCCATTTTACAGGCTGATTCTCTCTGGATCCTCGGAGGTGAATAGGAGGGGAGAGCGCTCTTGCTTGTACAAGTACAGACCCATAGATCCTATGCTCTCACCTATCTGATTTTAGCTTGTAAGAGGCTGTAAAGTGCCAATGTGGGGGGAAAAAAAGAAAAAAGAAAAGGTTTCTTCACTTCTTGGCACAAGAGACTGTTGAAAAAGAGAAAAGAGAGCATGGAAATATATGGGATCTCATCTCCACCCATGCACATGCATGCATGCATGCATACCCCATCCTCCCTCCTTTCCTTTAGGTCTGAGGTCCATAAATTGCAGTTGTTGCTGTTTTTCCTTTATGTCAGAAAGCTGAAAAAGTCAGGCAGTGAAGGACTAGGCTGGCCATCCTCGAGTGTGATGTATGAGATGCTTTCAGCATTGCAGAAGAACCTCTCAGCTTTTGAAATAGTGTGTCTGCCCCTCGTTACAGCAGTGATGGTGTAACACTTGTGTTTGTGGGATCCTGAACTACAAGTTATGGACAGAGAAGCACAGAGGATGAAATTGCCATGGCTTAACAAGCAACCACTGAGACCCAGCACTTGAATGTTCAGAAACCCAGCTAAGTGCAGCTGTGAGTTAAGTGCAGGCACTTAAACTTCACCGCCTAGAAACATGAGCAGTAGCTCAGTCTTTGCCTGAATCCAGCTGGTTTTTCTGTGGTGGATGGATCTCTTATTCCCTTTACCAAGGGCAGTGTAAGTCCTTGTTTATTACATTATGAAATTGTCATGGTCGTGCCAAATACCCCTCTATCAGGGAATATGGTGCTGCTCAGGAAAATGCATCATAACTACTCCTGGAGTCACCTCATCACTGTCTTGTTTCACTCATGGCACTACACACTTCAACAGGCTGAGGCTGTGCTTAGCTGACTTTGCCTTCTGCCTTCTTTTCCCTTGGCCCTCTCCCCAGTGAAGTACTCTGATTATTAAGGACTATCAAAACATCATTGCATTACTGACATATTATTGTAATACATCACTGGAGTGCTGGTCGGCTGTTGTAGATCATGGTGCTACATCAGGGAAATGGCAGGTGACAGGAGCCCCAGACCCAGAGACAGATCACTTTTCTAAGCTTTATGGGCTGCTTTTTTTTTTCCGAAGACAGCAAATAAAGCAAAGGAAAGCAGTATTGGACTGCTGCCATGAAGCTTTCAAAACCTTTAAATATATTTATCTTTACATTTTTCCCTTGACCCTGAAACAATAATTAAACAAATCTGCTGATCTTTCTATGTGAGACCATAGAGATGAGTTTATTTTGGGTCATGGAGGAAAAAACAATTCCTCACTAGGAGCTGTTTCATGTGTGTCTGTGTGTGAGCAGAAAAGAAAGATTTGTACTTGCAAACAAAAAGATTTGATTTGCAAACTTGCAAGACAAAAAATAATTTGTTCCTGAATTTCAAAAAAATTATTATTAATAGGTCAATTGACTGTATTTTAGATGTAGTTGTGCAGGTAGAGGTAGGACAGAAGGCAATTGTGCTGTTGTTTTACCCTTGATAAATATAAAAAGATTTGTTTGACCATTGCTTTATACTGGTTCTACCTCTTCAGCCTCCCTGGTATCAGTGAGTCTTGATTTACACCAGTCTGAGCTTTCACATTAAGAGGAGTCACATGCATACTTCAAGGATGGATTAAACCTTTTTTAATTCCTTATTGTGAATGTCAGGCAGTTTTCTGACCAAAATTTAGAGGAGATTGTAATACTACTACTAATAAAAACATCAAATATGGGGACATAGTTGGAAGGAAGGAGAAGTATGTTTATTAAATTAAACAGAAGCGTTATGATGATGTGTGTTTTTAAAGTCTTGTGTTGGCTAAGTGAACCTGGAAGGCAAAAAGGAGAGAACAGCTGGAAGCCATCTGTGAAGCAGAGTGAGGAAGAAAAGAGGTGGACCAGGCTGGCTGGGATCCTGTAATTGACCAGAAGGCACAGTGAGAGACACATGGTTGGTTAATCATTTAATGATTTTAGCACAGGATGTTTCTAAAGTCTCAGGCTGGATCAACTGAATCCATAGGAGATGTAGCACATCCAGGCCATTTCGGATGGAGTCATCTCTGCTGCCACATCCTGATGCTCAGCATTGAAATTCAAGTTTCAAACAAGTGATTCCCTACTGAAGTCCCAGGGTGAGCTTTGAGGGTCCTGATGGAGCAGTGTTGGGTGAGTGAGGGCTCAGACAGGATTTGTTGGCTGATTTCACAGCTTAACCCAGAGTTGCATGTGATTTTATTCAATGGGTTGGGTGGTTGCTGTGAAAAAGAAACAGCTCCTGAGGTGAGCTGTAAGGAAAATGAACCCGAAGAGGTCAGTGGGGAAAGGCAAGGAAGATGGGATGACAAAACTGTGCAATATTTTTCAGTTCATGGGACACAATCCTCTTTCATGGATATTAATTTGTATGTATGCTGGGTGAAGCAACAAGTTAAAATCTCAGTCTGGGAGGGGAGACAAGGATAAGCCTTGCAGGGAGCTGTGTGAATGGGCCATCAGGAACTGACTACGGTAATTTTTTGGGCTGAGACAGAGTTTAGCTACCTATCCTTGCCTTTTTGAAATGAGTATTCCCTGAAGAGACCTTTAGGGAAACCAGGAAAAATCAAGAAGTTTTAATGAATACAAGGGTGGTGAAAATAAATGTGAGATAATCTGACAACCAGGATAAGTCAAAGTCAACCTGG
Source organism: Bombycilla garrulus (assembly GCA_013400315.1). Classification (NCBI taxonomy): domain Eukaryota; kingdom Metazoa; phylum Chordata; class Aves; order Passeriformes; family Bombycillidae; genus Bombycilla; species Bombycilla garrulus. Next base: position 271,898 of record VXBU01002483.1, read on the forward strand.
GCAGTGTCTGCTGCTGCCACATCTGGAAACATTTGGATGCACTTTGAGTGTCCCAACATGTACACACCCCTCATTTCAGAGTGGTTCTGGGTCTCATGAGAGTCTACGAGGATGGAGAAAGGCTGAGACCCAAAACATGCCACGCAAAAAGGTTTCTCTTCCCTCAGGATCCCTCCACCGTGTGCATGTGCTGAAGAGTCTGAAGGCAGGAAGGTCTGAAAGTCTAAATCCATTTGTGGCTCTGAACTTTACTGCCTAATAATATCACCTGCACTTGGAATAATCTGAGATACTGTTAGGAATACCTGTGAGACTATGCTTTTAATTTCTTTTTAACCTTGAAATGTTCCTGTCATTTCCAGTCTACAGGCTGTTAGAGATCTGAACTGAACTATAAGACACCAAGGGACTTTCCTCTTCNTTCTTTTCCTTTTGTAGGTTATGCAGAAAAGTCACAGCATAAGCTTCAACCCCACTTTCACCCACTGCACTTTGGGGCTATGAATAATTTACAATATGGATAATATTTACTGTGCGAACAATTTGTCCATTTCTAAAAGAACAAGTCACAGAAAGGGCAAGCACATGCAATCCTGTGGCTTTGGTGCAGGAGAGCCTGGAGATGCTGTTGGCATTAGTGGGCACCTTTCCTCTGGATCATGAACTCTTGCAGACCTTGGGGCACACCCTCAGTCTGCACAAATACTCACAAGCATGCCACAGCTCCTATAATTTACCAGCAGAGGAGGGGGATTTTAGAACAGCTGCAAATTAACTTATCAATTCAAAATACTTTCATCAGTCTTGAAACAAACTGATCCTGAGTAGTAGGAGGAAATTGATCTAACTTATTTATTTATTTGCTCCATTAATGAATATTTGACAAAGCTATTTTGAGAACAAGATGTGAAAACAATGCAAAGTCTAGGCAAATCAGGCAGTCTCTGCCAGGCTGAGAACCAAATTCCTGGACATCAATCTGGTGGAAGTTTCTGGGCTTAGGAGCTCCTAAGTCAGTCCAGGGCTGCTCCATGGGGATGGAGAGCAAGAGGGAACTGAGGTAAAGGTTTAATTCCTTACTTAAGTGGCTATTTGAACTTCAACCACTAACGTAAGGTCATGCATTAGTTTCTGTTTAGGGCTAAGGTGGGTGTCTGCATGCAGTTAAGCTCCATCATGTCTCAATTTTAATTTCTGTTTGTAGCTGCTGCGCACCAACAATCTGCAAATTGGACTGGGACCTTCCCTACAGACAATCTGGTTTACGTTGGGAACTCAGGTTGTAAGAGAGCCCAAAAGGGACACCTGGACTGGAAAGTGTGAAAGAATGTAAGTGGGTGTAAAAGGCTTCAAAGGGATGCTGAGGGTTCACTCTGAGCCCAGAAGGGTGCTAGGGTTTTGGTTTGGTGGTTTTCTTTGATGGTAAAACCCTGCCTCTAGTTTTCGAATCATAATTAATAGCTCATCAGGAACATTGGCTTCAGAAGTTATTACTATGTTTCAACAGATGTTCAACCAGTCAGATTATTTAATTAGCTTCATGCTCTTTAACCTCATAAATCTGTGAAAGCTGTGACAAGGAAAAGGAAAATGAATTCACAAAAATAAATCAATACACTAGACCTTAATATAGCCTGAAAAAATTTGATCCAAGCACCACTGAAAAGTTTGGAGAGCAAACTGAACGCTCGTCTTTGGGCTCTAAATCAGATGTGAGCACAGTTTTAGAGGAAATTGCCCTGGATTCTCAGGACAGCATTCTTGGGAAGTGGGAAAGCTTGGAAAAGCCTTTGTCTGTAGAGAACTGGTTTGGCATTGAAGAGACCTGCATATGGTCCCTACCTCTAACACTGATGTAAAATGTGACTTTCAGAAACTCTGTTTGTCTTTTCCTGTCCTCCTAAAACATTGAAAATGTTGTCTCAAGCACAGTCCAACCCTAAGGATATTTCTCAAAATTTCTCCAGAAAAACATTGGTCATCATTTAAGACACTATTTGGAAGAAAATGTTCTCTGCTTCCCGCTCTCCAGGATGCCTTAGGAGCCTGGCTCCCTGATTTCCTTACCTCTGTTACTTCCTTAGCTTGGGTAATAGCAGTGTCAGTCCTTCTGCTGTACTGAAGGCCTTTTGATGTTTGTTTGAAGTGGGTGGGTTGATAGATAGCCTGGGAACCTGCCAACATATCTGCAGGGCCCCAAGGCCACCCCAGCCGGTGAGGATGGAATACTGAGAGACAATTTGGTCACTCACCATGGTACATCTGTAGTACTTGGGGCTACTGCAGACAATAAGGTAAATGCTCAATGTGTGTGAATCTAGCTTGGAAAATAATCCTCCCCTGCTCAGTTCCAGGCCATTCAGTGGGAAAATCTCTCTCTTGCATGGCGAGAACCAGCCATTGCAAAGATCCTAGACCAGCAAGTAAACTGGTGCCTCTGCATTTACTGCACTCACGCATTGTGTGATTACAAGGGACACAAGTCGGTGAATCAAAGCATACAGTGACCCACTTCGTCCTTAACGTGCTTGGAAGTAAAGGGTTTTATTCTCATGTGTGGTATTTTAAAATGTGTTTCCCTCATCTTCATTTCAGAAAAATACTTTGTTAACGGACTTTTGCCCCTCCAGAGACCAACTTCAAACAAGACATTATTTATAGAGGAAAAACTCCATTCAGTAAGGGCTTTTTGTACCTCTGTTGGCTCCAGCAAACCATTTTCCCCTTAATTTTTCCTTCCAGCAATTTTATATAATGTATTTCACAATATGCCTGACTTGTAAATCAGAGGGGATGGAAACCTGCACATGGCAGGAATGGATTTGCTCCTGGTGAAGGTCAGTTTTGACTTTGCTCTGAGCTCTGTGGAGTGGGATTGAGGTCAAGCATGGACAATACAGTCATTTCCTTCAAGCCTGCAAATTAAATTATTTTTTTGCTGCATGAGCCTGGTAACACTTTCTACACAGCACCATTCATTGCTCTGGATTGTGTTTTCCTGACTGCAACACTGCAGTGGGTCTGCTCTTCCTGTTATTGCCATGGCAGGAACTAACATCACCAATTGCATTTGCCTATTTTTTTATAGTCAGATGCTTTCCTATGGCTGTGTTATGGTTTGGTTTCCTGGCTACCTGATTTCTTTCACCTCCTGCACCACCACCTACTTCTCTGCCTTTCTTACTTGCTTATATCCCTGCTCAGAAATTTCCACCTATGCAGCCAGTTTAGTGGGGAGGTGAAATTCACCCTCGTTAGTTCAAAGGTGTGGAAGAGGAGAAATCTGAGTGCTGAGGATGGCCATCTTTTCCATCTTTACTTCACCACCACAAAATTTAAGTCCAAAATTGTTCAGGCAATGTGACCTCCCTCCTTCTGAGGGTTAAAAACCATCATCTGCTGTGTCTGCCTGCAGGCTGGGGACACCCTTCAGCTGAAAGCATCTTCTTCAGGCCAGGCTTTGATGTCACCTGTGAAGAAATGGGCAGGAGTCTGATCTAATGCTCAGTTCACCTTGTTTCCCTCTTCCCATCCTATAGGAAAACAAACAAATGATGTTTACATTTGTTGCCTTTGCTGCCTCTCTGTAGAATTGATGCTACCTTTATATATGTTGGTCTCATCACTTTTTAGCCAGGACAGAGCTAAGAATGAAATTGCAAGGGAAGAAAATGGTTGTACACAGTTACATTATTTTTTGTTTGATGAAAAATACCTCCCAGGTAAAGGGAGACATTTTTCTCTGATAAATCCCACATTTTGTGCAGAGCATAAACAGGTAGGGCTGAGGTTTTCATGGTAACCCATCTTTACCACTGTTATTACTGCCAGTACCCAAACAATCTTCTGTTTTCTAGCAGTTAAAAAGGAACTATAAAAAATATATTTCAGTACAATCAGGGCTTCTTTTAGAATGCCAATGCCTTTAAAAATAGGTTTTTTTTTCTCCTTTCTTTTTTTTTTTTTTTAATGAAGAATACAACAGGGATTAAAATGAAAAAGGATCTGGAATCATTTTGACTGAGAGGAAAGAAATATTTGTACATTATTCATTGTACTCTCAGTTATTCATCAAAAGTTTCATTCTTCAACTAAAGTCTTTTCCTTATCTTAAAGCCACTGACATGAATATATATCACCAAGTTAAAAAGATTGAACTACGCTTCTCCTGCTGCTGCTGAGATTCATGGAAGCTCAAAGCCCAGCCTAGTCCCTAGGTGTACCGAGCCACTGCATTTTATGATTTTCGCAGAACAACGCTAACAGGGTTTGTCTCTTCATTGTGATACGGAGATGATTGAAAATGTGCTGCTGTATTGCTTGATAAAAGACCGTTGCCAAAAAGGAGAGCAGCTTTGTCATTTGAGAACATTACCCATGGGGTTTAAGAGACCTACTTGACAGCAAAAGCTCTAGCAGGTTTTTTTAAAAGCAATCTGTTCTCCATTGCCACTGTCAGCAGCTTGAACATGAGATAAGAAGGAGCTGAGATGTGATCCATAAAATCTTCCCGATACTGTGTTGCCCCATAAGTACCAGGGGAACAAGCAGCATTTTCTTGCTCTGGTTCCTAGAGCTTGTTCCGAGAGAGAATCACTCTTGGTTTGTGCTGCTCCTGGTTTGTACACCAGCTCACACTTCCTGATGTCTGTTCTCTGGGTGCTTCAAGATCAGCAGGGTGGAGCGCGGAGCTGCAGGCTCAGTGTTGGGGGACTGGCTGCCCACCCTGACTCACTGCTTTGTGGAGTTCCAGGGGAAACCTTGGCTGCCACAGTAACACATGAAGTGCAAAGAAAGGTGTTTTAAAGTGAATTTGGTGTGTTTAATTCAAGGGAAGACGTGTCCTTTGCAGGAGGCACTGTGATGCCTTGAGGCAAAGGTATCTTGAGGCTCTACTCCCCAGCCATCAGTGTGGTGGAAAACAGAACCATTTTTAGGTCCTGCACAGGGGTGTGGGGTCAGCAATGAGACCAGAGCACTCCTGTGGCAGGCAGGCTGAGTTGGCAGCACGCAGGATATGGCACAGCCCTGCTCTGAGCCGTCTCAGCTGTCACCCCTTTCCTTACTGCTGCCGGGGAGGAAGGGCTGTCCCTGGTGATCTTGCACCAGGCCATAAACTTGGTGGCATCAACCTCAAACTCACTGAAATCAAACAGTGAGAAGGGCTTGCATGTGTCCTGGCTTTCCTAGTGGGTCTTGATGATGTGTGTCTTGGCTTATTTTACGTTTGACACACAGGGGCTTAACTTTTTCTCAGTCTTTTTGAAATGCATTTAAAGAGTCAGTTCACACCAAGGGGCCTCAAATTCATGGCAGACAGGAGAGAAGTGCTGAGGCCCTCTCTCATACCTCTGTCACAGGTGCTGATGTGGGTACAAGAGCAGCTGTTAATGCCCAGGACTGAGGAGCCACATCCAGACTGCAAAACGCTGCAGTGAAATTCTGTTGTGAACTTCAGTAGGAGGGATCTCTGGACCTAAAATATCCCCTTGCTCCTTGTGACCTATGAAGTGTGAGTTCCATTTCATGACAGAGACTCTAACTCTTACATAGAGATAACATTTTCACCAAGTTTGTTGTGCATTTCTGGGTGCAAGGCTGCCAAATAATGTGAAGGATCACAGCAGCAGCAACATAATGCAAAAATATCACCTAAGGATGTCAAATGCTGTTGCACAGCTATTTGCTTTGCTAACACTTCAGACCTAAGGCAGAACTGGTTCTGTACATAGCCACACAGAGCCCTCCGGGCCTCCTCAGCCACCTGCTCCTGTCATGATCCACAAGTGCATTTTTCTGCCTGTGCCAGTGGCTGGGCACCCACCAATCCTTGCTTTGCTCCACAAAAAGGAGTGTTTGATGATCTGCACTGAGCCATATGTCATTTTGCAGCAACACACCTTTGGTTGGAAAATGGACCACTGCAATTTGAGAAGGACTGAGTTCTAACTTGCCAAGGGCATGTGGAGGGTATTCTAGATTCCAACTTGAATAAAGGGGAGCTTGAGAGAAGGAAACTGAATCTAAAATCCCCACTGAAGTTCAAGAAAACTGGATAAAATAATGATAAAATGGGCAGGAAATAAAAAGGTGAGTTGGTTATTGTCAATTCAGTTTGGTATGGGTGATGGAGAGAAATGTATTTTTAGAAAACATAAAGGGCCTTTACACATCTCTTCCTTGTTCTTGACAATTCAGCAAAGGTTGTTTATCTGGTTGCCTCACTCCAACCATAACATTTGCAAACTTTTTCCCTCTTGCTGCTGTAGAGTTCAGAAAAGAAGACTGGTGTTTAAACTCAGCCCACATAACCCTCGACTTACCTATTTGAAGAAACAGATTGTGAGAGGCCCAATGAGAAATCTAATTTCTGTGATTTGAATACCCTTTATTCTCCCTAAATTATGAAGTGATGCTGGGCAAAAAGTAGCTGAGGCAGCGTGGTTTGCTCTCGTGCTGGTTGAGCAGCAGGGCTGAACCAGGCAGATGACCAATTAGTGAAGGCAAATAGCACAGGAGCAAAGTCTTTTGAGCCAGGCTGCTGTTCCAAATGAAATGAAGGGATTTTCAGCCTGTGCCCAAAATTAAATGAGCCTTAAGTTAATCCAGATGTCCTAGCTGTGCCCTCAGCATCAGTATCCACTTACACTGTGGTTGTGCTAGGGGGTGTTTTAACAACAGCACAGAGATTGTGAGGAATTTAGAGAGGTGTCTGCTTTGTTTTGAACTCTTAAACCTCTTAGTTTCCAAGACCTGTGCAAAAGCCTAAGGTTTAAAAACCACAAATAAGGAAATACTGAAAAATCCCACTTGGGCCATTTCTGCTACCAGAAAACATGCCAGTAGTAGCAGGTTCCTGAGGTAATAAAGGAGGTTCCAGCCTATCAATCAGCTCTGAAGCTGCCAGACTGGGAGGATGGTGTAAACCAGTGCAGGGCTCTGATGCCAGTCGCTCACACCAACTTCCAGGAAAATGCACTGAGTTATACCAGCCCTGGCTCTGACCCCTTGCAGTGCTGGATTGAGGTGTAAGAGGCCAAAACTGGGAACAATCTCTTCAGCAGCTGCCCTTATTTCGCATGTTAACTTTTTTGTCTGTTTCCCCCTTCTGAACTCTGGAGCTCTCTCTTTCCACATGAGCTGAGCTTTCTTGAGAACGATTGTTTAATGGGAGCATCTGGTATGTGAATGTAAGACTTAGTACTCCTTTTCCCTTCAGTAAATGTTCATTGCATACTTTAAAAATTGATATTCAGTTTTTCTTTCCCAAGCAGAGAAAAAAATTGGATCATTACTTGACAGAACAGCCTGTGCTCTTTAGTTACTCAGCCTGCACAGGTGTAAACTACAAGCCCTGACTTTTGAGCTCTCCCCATAATTAAAAGTTTTCTGCTGTAAACTCTTGGTTTCTGATGAAAATATAGCAGTGCTTCCTATTGTTCAATTAGTGCTAAATAGATATTACCTGTGCTCCTTGTCATTCAATAACCACAATCTGGGATATTTCTTTTTTGGGAGGAAGAATATCTTACAGAAAGAGCCCCACAAAAATTCTGAGTTCTTTTACATGGGTGCCGTTTAGAACTGTGGAAAATTTTAAAATGAAAGATAAGTAAGTATAAAAAATGTGTGATTTTCATCCAAAGTTTTCCTTCTCTCTTCTTTTTTGCAATGGGGGTGCTACCCAAAGAACTGCTGCATGGGCTTTTATAATAACTGGCTTGGCAAACATCTGGTGGTGTTGGTGAATTCATAGGCTCTATAAAGTTTTGTTCATGCACTCTGATGGCTTTTTGGCTTAGTCAGCTTTAGCTGAACTCCTTGCCAGGTGAAAATTATTTATGATCATCCAATGGGAATTGTATAGGCCATATGGAAAAAGTGGATGTGCAAAGTTTTAGGACAAGATGGTGCATATTAACACGGTTTTTCTAATATCATTGAACATGATGACTCCCAGCAGATTTGTTTTGATTTATGCCATTTCTGGCCCCGACATGAACAGTGTTGGCATGAAAAAGGTTGAAGCTCACCTTCCCTGCAGACTCAGGAACTCCCTAAATGGGGAGCTGGTATCCAAGATTTCTTTAGGACAGGCTCATAAGCTCTAAAAATGAGAACAGTTTTGCAAATCCCATGGCAAGGAAAGGGACATAGCAGTGGGCAATCTCCATCCCTGCTTTGAGTGGCAAGATTCTTCTGTGAATCAGCCTGGTACAGCAGTGGCACTAATTGTACAAACGAAATGATGAGCACTGATTTACCTAAATCCATTGGAACCTCCAGAAAAGACAAAGGACAATTGTATTGTTGGGATTGAAGCACTCATTATTTTGGCTAAGGGAGAGCAGTGCAGACTTTCTACAACTTCCTCACTCTCTACAACTTCCTGAAGGGTGCTTGTAGTCAGGTGAGGGTTGGTCTTTTTTTTCCAAGCAGCAGTTGACAGAACAAGAAGACTGCACCAAGGGAAATATAGGTTGGATATTAGGAAAATGTTCTTTGAGGAAAGGGTGATAAAGTACTGGAATGACCTGCCTGGAGAGGTGGTGTAGTCACCATCCCTGGATGTGTTTAAAAAAAGATTGGATGTGGCACTCAGCGCCATGGTTTAGTTGAGGTGTTAGGGCATGGGTTGGACTCAATGATCTTGAGGGTCTCTTCCAACCCAGTGATTCTGTAGGACTTATGTCATGAAGCAGCAACTTGAGAATCATGCAGTAGAAGCTATTCACCATTCTTTTGGAATGATGCAGCATCAAACAGACAGAAAATGATGCCAAAGTTTAGAAAATGCCATCCTGACCTCTCCATGTCAGGTAGAATTACCCTTTCCTGCCAGTTTGGGTCAAAACTATCAAGTAAAATGATTTACAATGACTCATCAGCCCATGCCTCATCCACCTGCCCAGCCAGCTGTCTGGGAAGCACTGGCTGAATCCAGGAGCTCTGCAGTTGTTCCAGCTCATTCCCAGTCAAGCCAAGCAAGGTGTACACACCATTCGAAACTGCCTGCACTTGCTGTTTGAATGACAAGCAGAAAAGGAAACTCCAAATCAGAAACCAGAGCCTCATTTCCAATGACTGACAAGCCAGGGCACATAGAGTGCTTGTGAGGAACCCCTACCCTTCACTGCCCTGCAGGTTGCAGAAAGCAGCATCCTGTCTTTCTATTCTTGCTTTATGTTTTCCCACTCTGCATTGCCAAAAAAAAAAAAAAAAGAAAAAAAAAAGTCATATTTTGAATAAAGATGAGAATTTGTTGCTTTAAAAATCTACTTGTAATTCCCTGCAGGGGAGCTCTGAGCCTCCTATAAAAGACCTCTTGGTCTTTTGGCCTCCAGTTGTCTGAGATATTCAGAAAATCTGTGCCACATCAGCTGGGATTTTCAAATGACTTCATGTAACACCAGGCACAGTCTACATAGGACTGATTAAAATATACTCACCTGGTAAATGAGAGCTTAGCTATCTTGAAAATCAACCCACCTCCTTATAATTTGGAGACACTCTCTTGATTTCTGTCTGACCATGTCCTCTTTTGCTGCAACAAGACACTGTTCTCTGCATAGGCAGCTTGGTTCCCCTCTACTGCTTCTCTTTCAAAAATGCAAACACTCAGCTGTTCATCAGGAGCCTGCTGTTTCCTAGACATTTTACTCCCAGCCTTGTGACGCTGGCAATTTGGATAATTTCGCTCTAAGCATATTTCATTGTGCAATTATAGTATCAGGACTGTGTCAGGTGAGCTATACAAATGATACTTTGAATGTCTCTTTGGGGGTTTTGCCTGTGTGTGGTGTTGTTTTGGTTTGCTTTTATCGAGCTTCAGTCTCAGAAATAATACACTGCTCATTTATTCTCTGGGTTTTAACAACCACCATGGTAACTATCAGAAACCACAGTTACACAATGTTACACACTTTCATTTATTATTTCAACACTGCCTTCTGAGCTTTACCATGGAAATAGGCTAAGTGAGTTAAATGCAGGTAAAAGGTGGCCAAAGAGGATTAAAGCCGAGGCCACCACTCTCTGTCGTGGTCAGAGACTTACCTTTCAGAATCTATCTCTGATTTACTAACACCTGTATAGGCAGTAACAGGACTTAATGACAGAGTGGCTGAGTTGCCTAAGGTTTCACTCAGGAAGAAATTAGGAGGGGTCTTCTGACCATAAACACCAGAATTAGCGCTCCCCCAGACTGTCCAAACCAGGATTATTGCTCTAAATTGTGTTTAGTCAGGAACTTGAAGCAGAGAGACACAGTCTGTTTTTAGAAGAAGTTTCACTGATGAAAAGGGAAAAATAGCCTGTTGTATGGATAATTTCCTTCTTGGTCTCTTCTTTCACTTTCCCCATTGCTCTGGGCAAACCTTTGTTAATCTTCCTAGAAATTAACCTTTAGCTGGAAAAAAAAAAAAAAATTCAATCCCCAAAAACATACCCAAACCCTAACTTAATGATTTATTTCCCCAAGAGACTTGTGTACTTCATCTGTGGAGCCACTCTCTACATACAGGCTTCTATTTTCTTGTTTCCCTTTAGAGGGTATTAACTATGTAAACAACTTCAAAACAAAGAGGCAGGATTGTTTCATTAGGGAAAACCATTCCTGCTTCCAAAGGCCTCCTGGGAAGCAGAAGAAGTTCATTAAAGCCAGGGTGATGTAAAGGCTTTGTGCACATGCAGAAATGGAACCACCATGCAACATTAATGACCTCAATACATTAGCAAATCTTAAGCTAGAGTAGAATTATGCTGCCTCTGGGGACCTGAGTGCACCTCCTTGTATTTTGTTTTTTAATGCTAGGGAAAATCTAGCCTTCAAATTTTAATTTCACACTGTGATGGTGTGAACTGAAGAAGGCAATCAGGCTGGCTCTAGGCCACTGACATGAGGAAAGTGAGTGCCCCAATTGTCAGCTGCTGCCCTTGCTCAAGTCAGTAGTGTTGCCAAGATTACTGAGTTACTTAACCCATATTGCCAAATAAAGGCTCACCTGATTTCTTTTCCTTTTGGTTTTCCATGAGCAGAGTCCACTGCTGAATCACTTTTCTTGCTTTGATAAGTAACCACAGGCTGGCCATTTATAAAGCACTGAAAAGACATTTGGCAGTGTTACGTCAACAGTAGGCAACTGTTCCAGGCTGTATTAATCCCAGTGGAAATTACTGTAGAGGTCTCTCCTGTGAGTTATGGTCTCTATTAAACCTGGGTGACATTTCTCCAAGGAATACTTTGTTCAGCAATGGCAGAAAAAGCACAATTTCAGATGCATTGAAACCCGGCAGAACAATTTATGCTGAAATCTGCAAACATTATAAAAATGAAGAAAAATATATACCTCTCTCCCCAAGAAATTTAGTTTAGAAATGATGGATCAAGTTAGTTTAAAGGTTGCTATTGAAAAAGAAGAACAAGGTTTTGATGACAGGTGGTGTCTTCCAAAATTTTTGAGTTCTTTTGTTTTCACTTCCTCCTCTATCACAGGGTGTAGGGAGCAGGTCTCACCTGGATGACAAAGCTTTCAAGACTGGAAGATATGGAGAATCTGGGGAGTGTGCCTGTGATATGGATGGTTTGGGAAGAAGGCTTCTCATCTTGGGCAGTGTGTGTGTCCTTGAAAGGCAGGAAAGGCCATCCTGAGTCAAAATAAGGGACCAGTCAGCCCCAGGCCCTCCTTTTGGCAGTGGCTGTATGCAAAGGATTATGGACAAGAAGGAGCAAGGCAAGTCTGTGTGATACTTCTTTCCTTGTGCTCTGCCTGCTTCCAACTATGACTAGGCTTGGGACTTTGAGTCTGCTGGGGCTTGTGTACCTTGTAACCCTGAAAGGATCTTTTCCAAGCACCTCAGCAATTTCCACTGGACCTCTGTCTGAACACACAGTATCCTTCAGTAAAGGATACTTCTCCCTGTGGTGGTTTTTTGAGAACCACCGGTCTTGAAGAGAAGGAGGCTAACCTTTCTCTTCATTGTTCTTGTTTGCTCTTTTTAGACACACAGCTGTCTTTTGACCCAAATGACAATGACATTTCTATGGTACAACAATTGTCCACTGCCTATGGTGCAGTTGGGATTGCCTGAGCCAAAGAACTGATTATTCAGTGTTATATCTGTTGCTATTTTGCAAATGCCAACTGAGCTGCTGCTCTTTACTTCAGCCCTAAAGTTAGCCAAGAACACCAGATCCCACCACCAGCAAGATCCACAATGCACCCACAGTATGAAGTTCCTGCCATGCCGTGATACCTGAATGGCACTGGCTGCTAAAATCAGGGTGGAGATGAAAAAGTGACTGTGCCCACTCACCTTTGCAAAGTGTCAGTAACAGGCAAGGACATTAAATACTGCTTACTACCAGTACTTACTACTTCACACTGGCCATCATTCTGGGCTCTAATTTGACTTCAATTCTTTGTCCAGACGCAATGTTAAGAATTCTCAGTCTTAAAAACAAAATAAACAAAAAGCCCAAAAAAACTGGCATGGGTGAAATTCAAGCTAATACCACAGAAAGTGCATTTTTAGCTTTTCAGTTACTTTTTCTCATAAAAAGAATGAAATGCTAAGAGTACCTTTATGTTTGTAGACACATGATGTGATGCATTTCCTGTTTTTCTGAAGGATAATTTCTTGTATGAAGCAAGGCTTTTATTCGGGTTTTAAACTTTAATGTTGGTTAAAAAGTAATAATGCATCTATGAAGCATGGTTATGGAGGTAAATATTTAAATGCATTGCATAAATCTGCCTTGTATCAGGGTCAAGGGTTTGGGAACGGTGCTTCCAAATTTGGAAAGAGAATATTTTAATCTTTTTTTGTAGTGGATCAAATATAAGTCCATTCTCCTGTGCCTTTCCCCAGTCAGTGGAGGACCTGAGTGTCTCTGCCAACAGCACAGTGTCATTTTCTTTGTGATCTGTGCATGCCTGGTGCATTGATTTTTCCATGGCAGAAAGCAGAGCAAGCTCTCTCTTTAGTGGAGAACTCAGAAAGACAATGTGTAAAAGAGAATAATTGTTTTTTAAAAAAGCAGCTTTTCACTGTTCGTGATTCTTGCTGAGACAAACAGTTCTGGAACCATCCTCAGTCTGAGCCTGCCAGCATGTGTGCTATCAACCCCTGAGTAATAGCCTAGACTGGAAGTTGGCTGTGGGGCTGTTTTTGGAAGGCTAATACCCATGCAGCTTGTGTCACTATTAGTTATTTGCTCCCTTAGAGCAGCACAGGCACATTGATCCTGGGGTGTCCTGGTGATGCAAACACATGTTGTCCTTTAGCTCTCTCAAGCCCTGACTCCATCAGCTGGTGCAGACAGAGCTGTAGCTACACATCCTGGGAGTCTCATTCCCCCAGGAAGAGAGACATATCTTTAACTGGATGTGATCATTCTCTAAATTTTTAGAACTAGAGGCTTGACAGCATCAGTTTTTTAATTCTAACCAAGGAAATCAAGATCTAATCTTTATTTATATTTTTATTAATAATGACACTCAAGTCTTTTATTGCTAAATTAGAAAGTACCAGAGGGGAGGCTGGGAGGTTTCTCACTAGCTAGACTCAGACTAGGGAGTCTGTACCAGCTCCCTGGGCCAGTGTGTTCTATAATAGCACCAAGTTATTAAACAGAAAAAGCAGTTGGTACTTTCAAAAAGATTTAGTCTTGCTGCTTCTGCAAATCCCAGAACAAGGATAATGAAAGCCCACAGATGTCAAGCTTGGTCTCCACGTACCCCTCTTTACTTTCAGAGCTGTAGTATCTACCCCAGAAACACATCCTTTCTTTTTGTGCTAAGTGGTGGACACCACAAAGTCACCACTTGTAAGAGCTTCTCAGCTTGGCACATTTTGTTAGATGCTCTTTGCAGCCGTGAATAAAAATTCAAGTCAGAGAGATTTCTAGTGCTTTCTGGAACAGATTTTTCAATTAAAATAATCACAGAAATGCTGGTTAAAAGGGGCTTGTGGAGGTCTTTTGTCCAGCCTTCCACTCAAAGAAGGACTTTCACCAGTGCTAGAGGAGACCAGATGTGTCTTCAGGCAGCTGAGTCTAGAAAGTTGCCAGAGATCCCACACCTTTAGTGACCTGTTCCTGTTCTGCAGCCACCCCCTTTGTAAAAAAAATGCCTACTGTTCTATCTGGACTGTCAAAGCTGAAATCTTGGCTATTGCTCTTTGGTTTAGTAACATAAGCAGCTCCAGGAACCCTTGATAGGTTTCCTTAAAGAATTTGTGACAAGTATGGGATGCTATTTCTGGACCAGGTGCATTTTTTTTTATTATAGAACACATTAGTCATTCCCAGCTGGATCTGTGAGCACAGTATTGACAATCCACCCTCTCCTGTAGACCATCAGTACAGTGAACAATACAGCAGTTGACACCTTTCCAAACATTATTTTTGGTAGAGGGAAAGGAAAACCAGAAATGCAAATCAGAGAGCTCACCAGGTTGCTCTGTTGTAAGTTTTGTGGGTTTAGCTCTCCTGCTCACAGTTAATTACATGGCCAGGCTGGGAAGATAGCAGGAATATTTAAAAAGCCTGTGTGACAGACAGATGCCATTTTTGGCCAGAGTCAAAGGAAGGAAATGAATTAAATTGTCTTGCCTTGCCCATGGAATTTGATGCTGCTACAGAGCAGAGAAACAAACTCATCAATTCCTGTGGAAGGAGGGAGAGCTGAGGAAGACAAGGGGGAAAGGTGACTGAATGGTACTTGGAGGAATAAGAAAGTAGCATTTTCCTGTTATAGTTCATAACAGGGATTAGTTTATGGATCTCTCATTCTTTTCACATTTGGCTCTTTTCATATCAAATCTGGAGGCCATAGGCAGACAAAAACTAAACTTGGCAACTTCTTCTCCAAAGCTGCTTCTGGATGGCCATGATGGCAGTTCTGACAAATGCAGTCACTCATCACCCTCCCAATCCCAATATCCTTCCCTCATTTATTTTACTTGTTCTTTCCCTTGTTCCATTATGCAGCTTTCCTTCCTGTTCAGAGGATGGTGTGTACGTTCATGCACACATACAGCTGGTGGACATAATACTGCCAGAATGAGGAAGGAGACATTTCTGAAAAATCCAGTGTTCATATTCACATCTTAAAAGCCTTTAAAGAATAGTGTGGATAGGTGACAGGAAACATGTTTTGATGGCAAAGGTAATAATGAAATTAAAAGACTCTGCCAGTAAGGGACGCCTGTCAAAGAACAGTGTGTAACTGCAACACAGGGAGAATTGGGACCCAAGACTGGGCACTGGTGTCATTAGGCAAGTCCCAGTGACATGCTGTAACAATTAAAAGGGAGCTTTCTGGTCCAGAAGTGGGACCTACTCTTTCTGCTCACAGTATTTGGAAGACGTGGAAACAGACAAGGAATAGCAGCACTGCAGACTTTTCACCCTGTTCATGGTAAGAGGCAACAGGCACGAACTGGAAAAGGAGTTCCTCCTGAGTATGAGCAAGATAACGGTGACAGAACACTGGAACAGGCTGCTCAGAGACACTGTGGAATCTTTTCCTCTGCACTGTCCTGGACACAATCCTGTGCGTTCTGCTATGGGTAAGTCTTCTTTAGCAGGGAAATTGGACTAGATGATCTCCAGAGGTCCCTCCCAACCACAACCATTCTCTGATTCTATGATTCCCGAAAATTTCCAGAGGCATTTCTGTTTCCACATTCTTGTGCTTGGCAGCAGATCTCAGTCCATGTTTTCAGAATTTTCCAGTTTAACACCAACTGTTCCTTTGCAGTCAGAAAAAGACTACAATAATCTGGAACAGATTGTTCTGTTCACAGCAAGAATATGAAAAAGCCGTTGTTCAGAATTTCTATTTATTTGTTTTGCTTTCTCTGAAACACTAATACGAGTTTGTGCATTCATTAGTTCTTATAAAAAAAAATAATAACAACAACCCAAAATGTAATTAAATTACTAATAGTACTGTGATTAAATTTGGCCTTTCACTTTTCTTTAGAGTCAACCTCCTCAATTCCATCTCCCAATGCCTCTCTCTGTAGTATCGATTCGGTACTGTTAACCTTTCTTTTTTTACTTGTTTATGTTTCCCCATCAGTTTAAAAACATCAATAAGAGGCTTTTTAAAAAGGACAGAAGTAACAAATAGAGAGACATTGAGGAAAGGTCAGGCATGCAGAAGGCAGTGCCTGCTTTGTGGAAGGAGCAAACAGACAGTTCAGAAAGGTTAGTGGTCCTGCTGCTGAAGTGAAGGAAGGATTTGTTTATTCTACAGAAATATCTGCTACTGGTGTAGCATTAGCAGCAGACACAAACACCTGTTCAGCCATATCTGAGCTTTGGGGTACTGGGGGAGGCTGGACACAGCATCAGGAATGTGACTGAGATGGTCTGCAGGATCTTTCCCTTCAGGGATTAGGAAGATTTAGGTGTGTTGCATTGATTCTACTTTCTGTTTGAGCACAAACCTGATCTGAGGGCACACCCTGCTCTGCTCAGGGTTTTGCAGGGTGTAGATGTGTTGGTTGGCTGTGGCAAGGAATGTGTCTGCATCAGTGTGTGACTGAGGGCATTCAGCCACCAGCATTTACACCCCCAGGCCAAGCACCACAAAGGACCCCAAGATGGCTTTTTCTGTGTTTTGGGGTCTGCTGAACTAGGAAAGCACTGCAACTCAGAAAATAGGCTCAGGATCCTCTGCCTCCTCCTCCTCTTCTTGGCCCATAAAGCTGTGCTCTGGGCAACCTGGAGTTCACTCCCAGATCAAATGCTCTCCTGAGTGATGCTAGTCCTTTTGCTTTGGAAGGAATAAAGGATGGAGTCCTTATATCAGTAAATTTTTCAAATACTTCAGAGGAAATGTAAATCCTGCTCAAAGATCTCCAACAACAGGAGAAGCCCATTAAGACCTTCCCATTC
Organism: Bombycilla garrulus; assembly: GCA_013400315.1. Taxonomy (NCBI): domain Eukaryota; kingdom Metazoa; phylum Chordata; class Aves; order Passeriformes; family Bombycillidae; genus Bombycilla; species Bombycilla garrulus. The sequence continues at coordinate 288,807 of VXBU01002483.1, forward strand.
TTGGCTCCCCGGAGACATCATGACAGCGGAAGAGTAGAGGGTTAGTGTGGTGGAGGAGGGGAAGAGACACCTTGTCCACCCCCAGTTCTCTGAAGTTATAGAGTTTCCTGGCACTTAAAAGCTAAGTGCTTCTCACTGCTTGCTCTGGTGTTATCACTGCCACTAGCAGACCATGCCACTCCTCCGTCTTCAAGAATTGTTTCAGATTTTTCTGGTCTCCAGAAACTCTGTCCTATACTAGAGAAGGTTTTTCCAATGAAATTCTGAGAAAATTCTTGCTACTTTTTTCCTTCTATGGTTTAAGAGTTGTAATACCTTCAAGTTCAAGAAAACGATCTCTTGCCCTGAAGACTTTCCTTCTTTTGTAGTCCAGTACAGGCACAGTTCAGGAAATGTTATCCAACATGGAGAGGACCTCCATTCCACACATTGAGAGTGTTTCTTAAAAGAAGATACAAAAGTCATCTTAGTTATTAGAGATACATTTCTCATGACCTTTTAGGAACATATGTAATTACATATGACATGTCTTCAACTGAGAAAGCTGTAGAAGTAACATATCTTTTCTGTTTTGAGAGGTGACATGATGGCTAGAGAGATTCTTAAAGTTTGCATTGAAATGCAAAGGTGATCAGCTGGCAGTCCTCAGCAAAATTTGTAGTATCAGGAGAAGACAATAAAAACAAGCATCAGACTAGAAATAAAACAGCATCTAAAATCCTTATGGTAGATGTAATGTAGTCAGGATATTGGATGCTTATTTATTCTGCAAATAGGAATATATGCAGAAGAGTATCATGCATTTTCTCATATCATGACATTAATTACTTACTTGAAAACTCGTGACAGAACAATTTTCACTCAAACTTCATGAACAAGCATTTCTTCTCACCTTACTCTTCAGTCTCAAAGTGATTTCTTTACTGAGCACAGTGTGGCTATTTGTACACAAAGAATGACTCTTTGTGTTGGGTTGTGTAAAAGGGGTTTGATTTTCCTGAGATAACGTCCCATCTATAGAAAATGTGTTTTGGCTTGGGCTGTTTTTTGCCCCATGAAATCATTGTTCTTGACATTTATCTCCTTAGCCCCCATTTCCACTCCAAGCAGGAAAGCCTTGGGAGTTTAAGTGTTCATTCCTCGAGTTCCACTTTTACCTATTATTACAGAAAGGCAAGGGGTAGAATGGATTTCTCCTTTTGACTGCTAAGTCACGGGAAAACCTTTACAGACAATCAGTAAAAGTGTCTTAAAGCTTTCATTTTTCTTTTCTTTTGAAGTTCTTTATTCCAGTACATGATGGATATTTTAGCCTTAGGCATATTGCTCTGCTGCTAGTTTACAATAATACTATTCTGTAATCAGTAAGGGGCTTATCTGTCACAGAGGCAGAGGTGACACCGTTTGCTCTTCATCATGAGAAGGTACACTTGCAAATGACACTTCTGGCTACAGAAAGTGGGAAAGCCAACAGAAAGAGAGGAAACACTGTAGGTCCATCTCAGTGAAACCAACTGCATTCTTGTCTCCTTAGTCAGGTACTTTTCTTCATTTGGGGAATGTGCAGTTGCAGGGTGAACTCAGTATAATCTCTTCTACGGCATCCGTACATAAAAACATTGAGGAACTGTCACTCTGTGCTGTGAAGAACACAGTCACACTTTCAGGGTTGCCAGTTTAAAAATGAAAATTAAAAGAAGGAGGATATCCCTGGGCCATGTGTTAAGTCCTTTGATTCAATGTAGGGTTTGGATCACAGTCTCTGTCTTTTGTTGTTATGATGTGATTCCAAGAATCAGAGTGAAGTGAGAGACAAAAAAAAATATTCTAGAAAAAGCTGGAACCAAACTGTATTTCCAATATTATCTCAGGAATGTGAGTAAAATCCTTTCTATAGCAAGTTTTTCTCTGCTAAGTCAGGATGTGTATCTCTTGTTTTACCCTGGTTACTCCTCCTCGCTTTCCTGAAAACATAAGAGTTTTCTGTAGCAGCACATTCCCTAGCCAAGAGCATGGTATGTGCAGGAGGAAAGAGCTTCTCCCTGAATGGCCTTCCTCCATGCTCCTTATTCTCTTATTTGGAAATGAGTTTGTCACTCAATCAGAGAACAAAAAGGAAGCCTAAATCAACAATGAATGATAAGTGGAACATACACATCTCTTACACCCATACATGACAGTTCCAGTCCTTGGTGACAGTGATTTAAGAACCAGCTGATTATAACAGATAGGCAATAAATCTTCATTTACAAAGCAAACAATAAAATAGTAACAAAACCTCTCCTTCTTGGTGATTCTGAAGAACTGCAGGTGTTTAATCTCCAGGAGAAGAGATGGCAGGATAAATGTTTTGCTCAGAGAGATGGTGGAATAAATGCTTAAAATTTAATGTGAGAAAACTCATTTCAGCAGCAGAGAGAAAAGATGGCTGAGCCTTTCAAGTCAGTGGTAGCAGTGATTCACAGGGATCTAAGCATCTACCTTTTGAGGTAACTCTTTAAACCAGGGAACTCAGGATATCAACAGTCAAGATGGGTTAACTGAGGAGATTAAGAATCACTTCAGGTATTATTAGGGAAGAGGTTTTTGCCTTTTTTTACAAACAGTGGCTCTGCCTTTCTCAGATCCCTGGTGCAGGTCATCTTAGATGTAGAGGTTCAAGTGAACACATTTCACTTGTGCAAATGACAACCCAGCCGAGACATCCAGGCTATTGGAAGCAAGACATCTCTAGGAGTAGAAGCAATATCAAGAACACTGGTTTTCAGTAATGAAACAACTCACACCATAAGAAATCCTCAGAGAAGAAGCTGCAGAACATAGTTTATAGACTGTTCTAGCAGAAAAGACTGTGTTAAAATGAAAGCCAGTGCTTGAACTTACCTATTAGCAATGGATCAAAATTCCAACTTTCAAAATCAATGCACATAATCTTAAGAATAATAAGGTCAGGCAAATTAAAACTTGGAATAAAAGAAAAAGGTAAAAATACTAGGAGTATGATGGAGTATTAGAGGACCAGACTGAGAAGGAATATGTAGATTCACTGCTCTGGAAGCCTTCTCATCAAGGCTGCTTTTGTAGAAGATACATTGGTACAAGCATATATTTGGTACAAGCATATATTTTGTGTTGGTTAATTAGATATCTATTAGTAATATCAATGAAATTTCATAGTTTTTATATTCAAGCCAACCTGAATAGGTCCTGCTGAACCTGGGAAGTCATCAGGGCAAATCACTGAGCATGAGGAGCGACATGAAAGGGGAGTCTGGGTCTGGGTTCTTGGCTCTACTCTGAAGAATTCAATGCTTAACCAGCTATTAATGAAGCACTTTTACCCCCTCAGACATATTCTGATGGGGCTCAGTAGGCTGTAAATACAGATTTTTTTCAACTTGAGACTATAAGTAGCATTTTCAAGAAAGGATCCAACTGGTACACAATTAAGTTATTGTCTGTAACTATGATTATGTACTGTTGATAATTACTCTAACCAAAAGAAAGAAAGTAACCAAGAATTTTTTATGAAATCAATTATGTGGAAAGGAAAAAGAGAAGTTTGGTAATGAGATGTCTAAATATCAAGAGTTTAATTTATGTGAACTGTGCTGCAGGGTAGATTGAGCACTTATAGGTGGGCAGAGGATAACCTGCCTTGGCAACAATCTACCTCCTTCTTCTCTTGAAAGACTACTGATCTCAGTCAGTAGAGACCAGATTGAAGATATAAATATTTAAAATTTCAGGTCAATTAGGAACTTGGAAGAAAATTTTCTTCTCTATCATTGCATTATGTGATGGAGGACACTTGAAGAACTTTAAGGTAATTTTTGACAAGAAAACTCAGGTGATGGGCAGTCTTAAATTCTTCGACTGCAAGGTGTTTATGCATGTAACTTCTACAGCGATACTGTGACAGCGGTCAAACATTGGAACAGGTTGTCCTGAGAGGCTGCAGAGGTTCCATCCTTGGTGATGGGCTGGTCCTGGGTAAGTGTCCTAGGTTACAATGTAAAATGTACCAGAGGGTCTGTATTCTTATCTCCATCTTCATGAGCTGTTGAAATCAGGAGGGGCAGTGTNTAGTGATTTTCTTTTGGATGTATCTTACTTCTTCCTATTAAATTGTATTTCTGACTTGGAGTCTCACTGGTTTTGCTTTCAAACCAGCACAGTAAGCTGCTCCAGCTGACCCTGCTTTGGGAAGGGGGTTTGGACCAGCCTGCCCTGAGAAGCCTGGAGAAGTTATGCTAGGATGTTTGATACTTAAGTAATTTGCTTGCTCACAAATTAGTGTTCTGAATGACTAAACAAACTAATTCTAAGAGAAGGAAAAATTAATAAAAACATGTCCAGGAAAATAAACAGACCAATAATAACTAAGTCTTAAATTTCAGCTATACAATGATTAACTGTCGTTTCCTTTGCATAGACAACTGCTCAGCCCCTTCTAAAGTAACCTTTTATCATAGATTATGATTTTAAGTTTTTCTGAATAACAAGACCTGATTTAAGCCGGTCTAAACTGTTGCCTGGTTTAGTGTTTGCTAGCTGCTCCTTGTTTCAGACTCTATTAGTCTTAGCCATGCTTTGCTCCATTTCTTTAACTCACTATATTGTCCAGCTGTTTCTCTGTTTTGCTGCCAGATTTTGCTACTTTAGTGCCTGTGAGAGTGGAGAAGAATGCAGAAGTATCAGCTCAGCTCACAGGAAATTAGGAAGTAGCTTTTTCTGTTCATACAGCTGTGAAATCTGTTTCTCCGTGTCCCTTCTGTAGCCTTTGAACTACATTGCTAGGAGGGACCCTCTATAATTAATGGGATGTCCAGACATAGCTAATTAGCTTAAATTTCTGTACATTACTGTGAACACCAATTTCACCTCCTTTACTATGTAATTCCTAACTTTTCAATTATAACACAAGAGCACAGAACACCTACATTTCGGGCAGCTTTTTTCCTTTCCACTTGTTCTTACTTTTATTCTTATTCTTCTATTTTTTACCACATGCGCACTGCATAGTGTTCTCTATGTGTGGTGTTCTGTTTTTTGTTTTTTGGTTTTTTTTTAAACTAGGTTTATTCCTTCTGAAGTTCACGAGGAAGAATGAGATATAGGAATCTCACCTTCATACAGATCTTAGCTCCAACCTTTCCTGTGCATCTAAACCTTTGTCTAGAAGTGATCAGAAACAGATGATGGACAGAGTCACTTTTATCAGGACGCTCTGTCTAAGCCATTACCAGTTCCCACAAACAGATTGTACAAGAAAATTGGGACCTCAGTGAAAAAGTTTATTTTAAACTCCTTTCCTTTTCAGCATCTTCTTGAGAAAGAAGCAATGCCTTAGATTCAGCTGTACCACAATTCCTGAAATGCTCTGGAGGACTTTTCCTTTAGGAAGGGATATGTAATTGTATGTAATGGTATTAGCTATTAATCCTTGCTATAATATTTATGTTTTAGGACAACTGGTGTCACTGTACAGTACCTATGTGTACACATAGTAAAAGAAAATCCCTATCTCAAACACCATACTGTTAAAATTGACAAGGCAGACAAAGGCACAGACTCTCATGATCCTCATCTTAGAGCTAAAAATTCAAACCTTGGGGGTATTTAGACAAGTATTTTGTTGTCATAAAGTGGTTTGCTGCTGAACAGGGAGATGAATGGAATCTCAGGTTCATGTTTAACAATAACTAAATTGGTTTGGAAAACTTACATGAAGAAACACAATCCAGCAGTGAGTGATCTCCTGGATTCAACTCATTGTAATGTAGGACAAGATGCCAGAAAGAAGAATCATGTGAGTATGACACACAGAAAAATATCTGCTATTAGGATGGTATGATAATGCTGCAATTTGATTTGGTTCTCGAATTTGAAAGTTAGAAAGGAGGAAAATATAGATTGGAAAGCCTGTGATAAACTGTTAAATATGTTTTTGAGATTTTTTTGAGATGAGTGTGTTTGATGAAAGGATCTTGATAATTCTTTTGTTGGGCTATGTTGCATATCTAACACAATCACAAATCCACCTTTCTGCGGGGAGTGCTTGGCTATGAAGACAACTTCCTCTGTAATCTCAGCAATGAAAGCCATTCCCATACTCCTGTCTACCACCAGCCCTCTCACACTCCCAGACAAGTTCTGTTTCTCCACCAGCAGCTTCCACAGCCTGTGAATCAAATGCCTGTGCTGGCTCATTAATAAAACACTGGATCCAAGCGTCCAGCTGCAGTGCTGCATAAAACACAGCTATAAAACATCTGGCAGCAGCTCAGGTCTTACCCTCCAAGGCAGAGAAGGCAGTGTGTTTGAAGACCTGAACAGGGTCTCTCTAAGATTTTTGTCAGGAAAATCCACAAAGGCCAAAGGTTTATGTCCAAAAAGGAAACAGAGGAGCCCTTCAACTTTATTCAAATAAAGGGAGAGAGTCCACTGGGGCACACACCTGTGGTGTTTTCTCTCTCAAGGTTTCGAAGGTCGCACTCTCCTTTCATCCCGAACTCCCAGCTGCACAGTCCCTCTTCCTTTGCCCATTCCATTTGGGGAGGTGCAGCCTTCCCAAGGTGCCAAGCCCATATTCCCCCTTGAACCTGTCATTTTACCCCAAAGTTCAGAAGCTCAGCCTTGTGCAGCCCCCTGTTGTTTCAGGAGCCAAGCTCTGGGCTCTGTGACAAACCCACTGCCCAAGGCCAACAGGGACACTGAGACCCATTTCAAAGACTTTAACACCCATGCTGTCACCCAGCAAATTGTTTGTAAAGACATTAGGCATTAGCTTTCCTCTCAGTATGATATCACAGTTGTCGTGGCCATTGTCTGATGACAGGAGGCCTTGGTGCAAAGGTCTTTCAGCTCCTGAGGGCAAAGCACTGAGGAGGGTGAGAGCGTTTCCATCTCCAGTAGCTGCTGCAGATTGCCTCCAGGCTGTGTGCTTTACAGAGGGCACCATCTCGACTGAAGTGCCAATACACACGACTGAGGACTTCCCTGAGCTTCCTCTTAAGCCCCAAGTTTCAGCTTGAAATGCCTGATATGAGAGAGCCCTGCTGCAGCCTGCCAAATTATTGTTTTCCTGCTAAGAGGATGAGAGTGTTTCACATGACCTGAGGCAGCATGGATAGTGTTGAAGACTATCCAGAGTAGAGGAAAGTGAACTTTTTGTTGTGTCCCAGTGACATTTCCTAGCTTCTTTCTACACCTACAAAGAAAAGGCTGCATTGGATCGGAAGGCTCTGCAGCTGAAAAGGTCAGAGCAAAAGTGGAAACAGGAAAGCAGTGTGAATACTAGGGACTCCCATAAAGTCAGACAATATTATGTAAGAAAATCCATCTGGACTGTGAACTACAAAAAGGACATTCTTGCCTTAAGAAGCTGTGGCTTAGTGCAATCTGGGAGAGTGTATCAGGGAAGTACTTCTGCTTGCTTGCCCTGTTCTTCTATCCTTCCTAGAGGATCTTTCAAAGTCTAATGTTGGAGATGCTAAGCTGATGGGATGAAACCTTATGGTGCAGATTTGATGTGGTCCCTTACTAAGACTTCTGAAGTTTCACTCCTAATTCTCTTACACAACAAAACAAATAAACAAAGAAAATGGATTATCCAGGAAGACAGAAGAAGCTCATGAAAAGTTAAGGCTTCTTTGCAAAAATAATATTCACAGTAGTAACAAGTAATCAGTCTTGCTCCAAAAATAGTACAGTCTTTTTAAGAGCTTTGACCTTGAATTTTCCTTAGTACTGGTGTAAGTTTCTGAAAAGAGCTGTTGTCTTCCATGCCTCATCTAGTATACTTTAAAATGGAGGGAGGATGTTTTAACAACTGAGAAGTTGCAAAATGTGACATCTCTTAATATCTGTCTCACCACCAAATCACTGTGTAACATAAATAAGACAGGCAGACAACTTTAAAGCTCCTTGGAAGGATATGTTTAGGGACAGAAATGGTCATGCTTTCCTTGCCAAGTGGGACACAGTGTTTAGAGTGATTCTGTGACCTAAGTATCAGACATCCATTGAAAAATGCAGAACTGCTTGCAGGATCACCTTATCACTATGCAGAAAAACTGGTGGTCTTTGCTTCTCGCCAACAGGTTCACCTGCCTAATGCTGTGTGGGAGCAAAGGGCTCACAGCATAATGAGGCAGAGAGCAAAGAAGTACTTAGATGCTCTTTTAATGTGGTATTATTTAAAACTGTGTCGCTGGAGAGGGTGGACACATCTGGTGTGTGTGGCTTTCACTGAGCAGCTTTGGGAGGTGGCCAGACCCAGCTTCTCTAATGCTTACAGTGCACAGTTCCTCAGAATTAAAACCCCAGGCCAACAGATTTAAGTGTTTGTGACTTCTACCTAAGTCTGAATTTTAAGAGCAGCTTGGAGGAATGAATTTAAATCCACATCCTAACGGCAAACAATGGCATAAGCTACTGAATTACTCCTGGCCCTTTTCTGTGTATGTATAGCACTGTCTCTACAAGCAAATCCCTTTTGTCCTTTCATTCATGCATCCAGCTGGTGTATTTAACCTGCATCATCCCCAAACCTGCTCTTCACAGCATTTAATAATCCACCAGATGGGTCAGTTTCAGGTGTGGGAATTGTTCCCACTAAGCAGTGTGAATCCTTGAACTCAGGGCTCCTCAATCCTCTTTCCTCTGTTAGAGACCATGCTTACACGCACTGAACAAGTCCCTGTGGGATCAAATCAACACTGCATTAATGTGACTGGCATTCATGGCTGCTTATATTGGCTACAATAGCTTTGGAATGACCACCTTCACAAAGGAGTGTTTTTAAGTATATACATTTTAAAATAATTTTAGAAGCAAACTTTAGAAAATTTTTAAAAGTGGATACATGGACGGACAGCTGGACAGATAGAGGCCACAAGCAAGAGGTTTGACACAGGGTTGATTATCTGTGACCCCAGCCTGATAACTGGGGATTTCATGAGGTGAATGTTAATGAATCCCTTGCAATGCTGGCACCTGAAAATATTTCAGCCTTTTTGAGTATTTGAATCCACCCACTTCATATTTCTGTGCTTCAGCTTCCTCAGCTTCAATGTACAGATAAAATATCTTTGTCTTTTTTTTCCTATATGTGACAGCTCTGAAATAATTTTCTAAGGGCAATATTCTTCATTTGAATTATGGTCCTTCCAAACTCGTGTAAGTTGAGATGCTTCCTGCTGCTGCCAGAAGCAGAACTGTACATTGATGTAGCAGAACAAACCATCTCGTTAAAATGCACTTACAGACAGAGACCTTAAGCATTGCACTTGGGCCACTTCTGACCTGTATAACGCATTTCTGCCACGTGGACAAAACAAAACTCTTGCTTCACAGGGGCCAGCAAAGCTCCTGAGAGATGAAGAGTCATCTCTGATGCATGAGGGTTGAAGCACCAATTGTCTCTGAATTCCACACAGGACTGCTCAGCTCAGCAGTGGGACACACGTGTTATTCCACTGCTGAGGAAAGGTGTGAGGAATCCATTTTGAGTGAATCTGATGTATTTTTTTGTCTGTGACGGATTAGCAATCTGGCCAGCAGTTGAGTGGTAGCTTTTTAAGATGCTACCTGAATTGCTTTCTACTGAAATACAATTCCCAGGCATTTTTCTGTGTCTTCCAGTGTTTCTCTGTGCTTTTTATCTTTGCCCTGTAAAGTAAGACAGAGCTGTACTAGTCCCATTAAGGAGATCAGATAGTACATCTCCATGATCCCCATTATCATCAGGAGTTGATCTAGGGTAGAAAGGGCATTTTTCAGCTCTCTTCCTCCAGTCCCTCAGCTCCTGCAGACTGCACAGCTCAGTCTGAATTTCAAAGGATTATGGTCTGGAGTCTGCTTTTGATTATAGTGATATAAAGCTGGAGTCCTCTGGCTTTGAGGGACAGGTCTATTGCATTTGCAAACAGACACAGGTTTTCAGAGAGCATTTTTACTCCCAGTCTGATGTGCTGGTGTGCAAACCTCTCCCACCTTTCTCCCTGGCCTCCAGCTCCTTCCAATCACTTATTCTGAGATTTTATTTATAAATGAGTAATGAACAGGGAGAGAGTAAATGATCTGCTGAGGGAACTGAGATGAACTTTATTAATATTCTGTCTTTTCCCTCAGGTCACAGGGTAGGTGACCACAGCCCCATCAGGGAAGTCCTGCCTGCTCAGTTCTTTGGAGAAACAATTATGAAATGCAAATATTGACAGAACACATCAGTATCTCACAATCTTCAATATTATTTCCTGGACACGGGTTACATGTAAGAAACAACATCTAATAAGCTTTTTCATCATTAGATTGGGGCTGCTATTCAAATTACATTGGGTAGGGCAGGGAGAAGGCTGGAGTGGATGTGTTTTGTTCATGAGCCAAAACCTGCTGAACAGGAGTCACGTCAGACACATCCCAAAAACTTATTTTCACCCTTAACTGACTGCAAGGGTCACAGCTCTCTCATGTTAGCTGCATCCTGGGAAAGCCTGTCCTCATTTCATTGGGAAGAGAAAGTCTTAAAGAGCTCAAGTTTGGGGATGAGAAAACAGGGGGACAGTGAGGTGTCCTGCTGTCCAGTCCCTTATTATCATTTTGTCCACAAAAAATCCCTGTGTAGAGCTCTTCTCTTCCTCTGTTTCTCAGGAAACTGAGGCCACCTTGCCTTTATTTACCTTGTCAAGGCCAGGTTTGATTTAGATGAAAAATCCTTGTAGACCCTGGATTAGGCCAAGACTCTTGAATGAGGTAATGCGTGATAAATTATCACACCGACATCCTAGGAAAACCCATCTGATGTCACAGACAGAGAAAAAAAAAATGGATAGCACAAGGGATTCCCAGACTCTGGATCACCATTTGGTAAAGGATGATATGAAAGCTGGAAGAGTTTAATGAGGAAGTCAAGCCTGGATTTGTTGTTTGTTTAGCAGCTCTGCCTTTTGATGGATATGGCAAATCAGGTACACTACCAAGCACCAATAAAAAATCTAACTCAAAATGGAATAGACTAGAATTTATTGAAAGGTATCAATATATTAGTTCAAACAAAACAAGAAAAAAATGAAAAAAAAATAAATTAGGTGTTAGGAGATCTTCTTTCTATGGGTGCACACTGCTAACTTGTTCCTGAGTGGGAAAAATGAAGTGCAAGTCTCAGAAATTCATCCTGATGATGGGACAGTATTTTTGCCTTGTAAAAGCTCTTTCATGCTAGTGCTAATGCTGTCACACCAACAAGGTTTATGATTTCTGCCTGAATTTTCTTGCAGTTCTCTATTTTTAAAAGCCTATTAAAATAACCTGGCTACTTGCAAAGAAGGCTAGTCTTGCAGTACCACAAGGAAATGAGTCTCAAGAGATCTGGATTTGACTACTGATGGTCTCCCTGGACTCCTGCACAGGCTTAAGCAGTGGTTCATGGTGTGAGTATGGAAGTGGGTTAACTTACATTGCAAAACAAGTTGTCTTCATTATAAACAAAAATGCAAAGCCTGCAAACACAAGACACAGGCTTTAACTGTCCTAGTTGTGTCCCAGGAATGATAAACTTACCCCTGGATTAATTGGGGATAAGAATTTCATCATCTAGGACATCTCTTTTTTCCTAATTTTCCCTCCTTCATACACAATTTTGATTGGGTGATTTGTTGGGTTTTATAACCTGTATTTTATTTCTCAGTTCAGGCAACTCTTATTCACAGTCCTTCCTTATCTTGAGCTGGGAGGAACCTTTCCAGATGAGCAGTTAGAGATGGAATGAATTCAGAAATTCAGGGGGGTTTGGGTGAATCATCTCCATCAAAAAAGCAAAAAGTGAAAATAAGAGAGCCCTGCTGTGATAAGTCAAAGCTTTTGCAGAGGTTTCATTTCTTTTTCTGGATACAGAAATTGTATAATTCTTGCTAATTAGTCTTTACAATAATCCCAGAAATCAAACCTCCTTTTTATAAACTAATAGTTATTATTTTGTGAAGTGATTCAAATTAGAGACACAGAAACCCTTTCATCAATCTAAACAGATAGATTTTTTTGCTTTGTTTGGTCAGTGGTGTAAAAAGAAAAATCAATTGCTTCTGCCAGGCCTGAGTTTTATGAGGTGAGAGCCTCAACAGCTCTTGTCTTTGTGTCTGCCCCCTCCAGAGGCTGTGGTTACAATAACATTTCTTTTTCAGTTGTTCTGATTTCAGCTGGGCTCCTCCCCGTTATCTTGTCACCTCTTTCCCACCCTTGGCCATGCATTTGTGATCCCACATGGTTCTCTTCACCGCAGTCCTTTAAGGGTCTATCTAGAGCACAGAACTGGGCTGGTTTAAAATAACCATTTCTTCCCTTACCCCTTTTAATAAGGTTTATTTTTAATCTAGATCAGTTCCTTGAGTGAGTGATCAGGGTGATTCACCAGACTGGTTACATCAAGGCAGCTGAACCAGTGTTTTACCAGTTTACGGGTTGTTTTTGTGTTTTACACCAATGGGTTTTAGCACTAGGAGGAGGTGGTGCTGGAAGAGGGGACTTGCAGTTGCCATTGATTTAGCCATTGTTATGATGGCCTCCAGTCAGAGCTGGGATTGCAGATTCCTTTGGACTGCACAGGTTGTAATCTACAGCTAATAATAGTATGGACTATTAGATAAAGAATTTATCAGCTATTGATTTAACTCCTGCTAAGCTATCCACCCTTCCCTCACCCTTCTGCTGCTGCAGTTTCATTGCTATTTGTGTCTGAATAAGTGTTAGTAAAACTTAGGGTTGATAATTAGGTTCTGTAATTGGATCTGATAACTAAGTAAGTAGGAGCAGGAAAAAAAAAAAAAGGAATAATGTGCTAATTGTGAATAATTACAAGCCCAAATGAACAACTCTATTGCCTCTTCTCCAAAACAAACATGCCCCACTTCAACTGAGTTTCAGAAACTAAAAGGTATCTGTTGCAGGTTTCCGAGAAAAAACCTAGAAAATGGGATTATTCTAGGAAATCCTCAGCACTGAGACCTTTCAGAACTAAACTGCTGGACTGGAAAACATCCTTGACCCATGTTCATGGCACAGAAGTGGTAGCTCTGATAAAAGCAGTTTTCAGAGATCAGCAAGAGCTCAGGAACAGAGCACAGGGGGACATTTCTGCAACATCTTTCATTCCCTGCTGCAGCAAGCAAGAGAAGTAGGACAAGTCTGAGGAGTTCCTGAGAGAGAGTTATAAGCAACTGGAAAATAAAAAAAATAACTTCTCCCTTCCTCACTACAGCCTTCAGTTGCCATCTCAAGGCCCCACCTGTCATGCCAAGGAAGTGATTGTGGAAATAGACCTTATCTTGGCCATCTTTTACTTGTCTATCATTTGACATGTGGTCTCCTGGAAAATTGCCTTGCATACAATATTAACAGCTGATTGACTGAGGAGAAGCTTGGCCTGTATATGGGGTGAGACAACCCCCCCAAAAGATCTCGGCTTATTTTCAAGCAGACTTTCTATGTCAACATGATTTTATCACCAACAAGCAGCCTTGTTGTACAGCCCTGATCAGCATGGCTGAGAAGCTGCTTGTACCTACTGGACAGATGAAATAATTTTGTCCTTCTGTTGAATCACAGTTATGGGAATCTCATGTTATACTGCAGCTCATTTGTTGACAAAATGGAGACTACTCTCATGACTCTATGTTTCACTTAGGGACAGAGCTACGACCAAAAATGTTGAGTGGAATCCTTGTCCAAAAACTTTTGCACCACTCAGAACTTGGCCATTGCCTTCTCCTGACAGTTGTTACACTGTTTTACTATGAATTTATAGATGAGATCTGAATCTTGCATGGTAGTTGGCAGCCTCAAAATGTTCATTCCCAAAAGGCAAGAAATATTTAGGGAATCTGTGAATTTTTGAACTGACACAAATTGCAAGGTGGGTTTAATAGGATACACTTTAAAGATTCAGCAATTACAGTTCATTTGAAGGTTGACATCATCCTGGTTTGAAAAAATGCCTTTGCCTCTAGCTGATATCCTCACTTTTCTCTCCCCAAAAATCAGCAACAGACCCCTCTTGGTGCACTCTGATGTCCTAGCTTAAGCTTATGTGTGACATTTCTAATAAAATCTGTCATACAGTGGCAAGTCAATTTTCTTAGGAGATTGCAAGAAAGAATTTACCTAGAGTACAGTGGATAAGAGTATTCCTCCATTTCTTACCAGTGTTTTGCATTACAAGCTATTGGCAAAGAGGCAAGGAAGCAATCAATAACTAGATCATTCAGTACCCTGAGGAGGGATCTAAATTGTGGAGCACTGTTACCCTCTGGACTTGCGTGTACAGTCCAGAAATACTGCAGCTGTGGGCATGAAGATAAAAATCATGATGATAGATGTCCCAGAGGCAGCTTTTCCCCAGTATCTCTGGGAACATTTTTGGGAGAAATAAAAAGCAACTCTGAAATCCTCTATAGCCGTTATCTGAATATACCAGCTTTCACAAAGTATTCATTTACACTTTTGTTTTGCCCATTTTTTGCCACTCCCTTCAGATTCTCCTGTTTGCATCTCCTAATACAGATTTGCAGTTGTCTCAGCTCCTAATTTTGCAAGTCCCTGTTTAATCCATCAAAATTCCTCAGACCCTCCATGTACAGAGAAACATTTTTTTACTCTCACTCCATTGCCATATACAGTGTCCGCCTTGTTGCTGCGTCCAGCTAAAAAGAGGGAATTAAAACAGTTGTGATACCTCATGACACTCAGCAAAGGAGGTCATCTTTGACTCCTGCTTCTTAGAGGAGCTTTAATTTCTAAAATTTTTCAGTCATCTAGTCTCTTCTCTCTTGGGAACATATCACTCTGGTGTGTTGGTTCAGAATATCGTACATGTAACACATTTATTTACCAGCAGTTTGCTACATTGGATCTGTATATCCTTGAAGCACTGTGCAAAGTTTTAGGCAGAATATTAAAAGATGAAACACACCTGGAATTCTATAAATGATTTTCTGTTGTTACCAGATTTGCTGTCCTCCAAGCATACACAGGTCTGAAGTGCTCTGCATCCTTACAATGACTGCAATGCTTGCCAGTGCGCTGACAAAATACACCTGCAGAGCAGGGGGTCTCCTGTGTCTCTCCCTCCCCCTCTGTGTCTGTTTCTCTGTATATACATGTCTTCAAAAGTGGGAATATGGAGTTGAAATGTTTTCTCAATCCTCCCACTCCCTTTTTCTTTCCTTTTTGTGATGCCTTTCTCCTCCTCCTTATTCTATTCTTCATGTCTTTTGCAAAGCACGCTGAGGCAGTCTGCTCCTTGTCACATTTTAGGAGGAAAATGACATTGATATTGGACTAAATGCAAAAAGAGACTTTCCCCTTGTGAAAACTGCCTAATTGATGTCAAATCAAATAACTTTAAAGAGCTGTGATGGCTACAAATCGGATCAGAGAGGGCAGTACCAGTTCATTCTACTTCTCGCAGGGGCTGTGCTTTGCAGTTTAAGCAACAACACTTTGGCATTCAGAGCTTCTTTATAACCCAAACAAATCAAATCTCAAATCTTTTTGATCTTGATGCCTGACAATAGCTTATGATTAAAACTGCCGCACTGGAACCTGGGAATGGATTATTATTATAAATAGCTGCAGTCTTGGCTTTCCCTATTCTTTTCTGTGGGTCTGGAGGCTTGAGTCAAGAAAAGCTGGGAGAATATAATAGATAATAACATGAGAGGTCAAGTGAGACCAGGGGAAAAAAGTTTTTCTAATAGATTAATTTTAAAGATACTAAGATTCTCTGTCTCTTTACCTCTGTGATTCAGATTTCAACGTAAAAGGTAACAAAACATAAAGATTATTTCAAAAGCTAAAACCTATTTTCCCAGTGGTGATTCTAGGAATTAGAACAGAATTATCTATTGCTCTGCATTAAAGAAATACAGTTTTAGACCATGTCCATTCACTGTAGCACAGAGATGCAAGCTCATTCTTCACAGGTTCCTCATGGCACATGAGTTATCCCAAACTCTGTCCTGGGCCATAGAATATGGTAAATCTTTTAAAGAACAGCAAGAAGTCCAAAAATTAAGCTAAAAAGGGCTGTGAGCAGAGATTACTAGAAGGAATTAGAAGCATTAGAGGAATTTTTAACCATGAGGATCATCAATTTACTGATGAGGGGAAGTTTTTCTTGTTGCATAGGAACATTCATACCTGTCCAGATCAAGAACTGTCAGAGTTTTTCCTTCAACTGCAGCCATCAGCAGGTGCCTAGGGGACAGCAAGAATGAAACAAGTGATTTTTGAGTTTCCCCTGATTATTGTACCTACCATAGTATTTCATATCAGAAGACTTCCTGAACCTGGTTTCCTTTGCCTACTAAACAGAAGACCATTTCTGGAAAACAGGAAAATCTCCAAAATGAAAATTCTTTGGATGTTTTTAGAGAAGTGGACAAGTGCCTTCACTGGATTAAATAAGCACAGAGAAAATGAGGCTATTTAGCTGATGGTAATGCAGGCAAAATTATTTTTCTTATTTCCAAAATTTTGAACATTTTTCTTTAAAATAGCCCAACTTTTTTTGTGGTTTCAGATTTACATGTGCAATAAAAATATATAAGGAACTTAGATGAAAATCTAATTAAAATCTTTGGAAATGTTTCAATTTTTTTATTTAAACCCTTGCTTAGCAATATTCTATTACTCTGTTAGGAAGGACAATCCAAGCCATATCAAACCTTATGGATAGATTGCCCAGATCTGCTCTGTGGCTCTCATTTTATGCCAATTCAGTAAGAAAATATTGTGTATTTTCAAGAGGAGCACACCAGATTTTAAAGCTGACTTCATTTATTTTTTTTAGATTCTTTTTTTTTTAAAGAATAAAAATGGAGGACAAGATAAGCCATGTGTTCAGGTGGGTTTAGTATAAATTAAACTAATTTCTTGCAGTGGGGACTTTGCATATTCTAAGGTAGGCTTTATGTGATGTTTTGCTCTCTGCAGAATGATAATTAGCATTAAAGACTGATTCTCAGTCTGATTGCTGGCACACATTTACAATTTACCTCATGGCAAGCTCTTGGTTGAAGACATTTTCAGAACTGATTAGGAGTTAGGCAAAAAAAAAAAAAGATTTATGTTAAAAGACAACCCTTATAATTTAGTTAACAGACAGTCTTAAACCTAAAATTAGACTTTCAGGTTGTTTTTAGTATTGATGAGCTGTAAAATTCCATTCCTGCATAGGTGTGTGGAGGAGGGAAGGGTGGACACTTACGGCAGAGGTGTACACTCAGACTGGAGAGACCAGACAAGATGAACCAGGAGGTGAAAGCTAATGATGAGAAAAGAACATGGAAGAAAAAAATTTTGCCACTGCTTTTCATTGTTTGGTATTGGTATTGAGAGAAATAAGATCTTGATTTCTCTGTTTTGCACCCACAGCACAAGTCAAGGATTGATATGGCAGATCACCT
Organism: Bombycilla garrulus; assembly: GCA_013400315.1. NCBI lineage: Eukaryota > Metazoa > Chordata > Aves > Passeriformes > Bombycillidae > Bombycilla > Bombycilla garrulus. The sequence continues at coordinate 306,272 of VXBU01002483.1, forward strand.
TTAATGCTGGAAACAATTTGTCTTGTAAATGCAAATGGTGGCCAATTAAATAAAACTGTAAAAGTGAGCCTTTTCTGCTCTTTACATTACAATACAAAGCTGATCTGACATATGAGCAAGAAATGCTGCAGTAGTGGCCAAAGCAGAGGGGCAGAAAGGGATTCAAATAATCATTAGTAACATGAACCCAGTAGAATGGTTTATAAGAAGACTATTTTTTTTTTTCTCCAGCAATCTATGAAGTTGTCAATATTCCCAATAAACTTGGCTTTGAGGAACAAATCACAAAGAATTTAAAAGACAACAGACTAAATCAACCCCAGTCTTTTAGCACTGGAATTGACCTGGAAGGACCTTTATTACCACCAAGAGTTCCTACTATCTCTGATTTTCAGACTTTTTCAGTCATCTCAGCCCATTCAGTGCTTGTCCTCTCTGTTGAGGCTACCCATGAGGAGAATCAATGTCTGTGTGTGATGGTAATTTTTGGGATGTGAAATACCTACAGCAAAAAGACCCTTAAGACATCGTATTCTTTCAATAAAAAATTATTCAACCCAAAGCAAGACAATAGTTACCGTATTGCTGTGTCTTGGATGCAAAATAGCAGGCTTTGAAACTCTGCAGCATTGAGCTAACAAGCCTGCCTGGTGGTGTGGTGTGAAGGGGCAGTGATTTAAAGATCGTTTTAAACATTTACTCTCTTTTATTGCAGTGAAGACTTTCTCTTCCCCAAAATTTAAAATTTAAAATGTGCCTCCTCTGAGCATAAGGGCAGTGCTTTTTGCTTTCTGAGATGGAACAAAGTATTTCTGTGATGAAAAAAATATGATTTTGATTTTAAGCAGTAGGAACATTTTCCCATTGCATATTTTTCATGCTGTGGAAGCTAACCATCCACCAAATATTTCAAATGTGAACTCTCAAACAGCTCTGCTGAAAGATATTTTCCTCCTCATTTTATATTAAAGCACAGACTTGAAAGTTGTGATTGCAAATAATACTCTCCCAGCATCCCTTCCCCCAGATATCATGGTGTCATTCCCCAAATTCCTATGCATAAAGGAAGTTTTCCATCTCTTTGTAGGACCTGAAAAGAAGAAGGATGAAGTTAATGGACTGGAAAGGAAGTGGGTAAGGAACCATATAATTTCATTTTTAATCCTCAGAATGGGAGAGTGGGGGGGTGGGGAGAAGGCAGAACAAATTTAATCTAAGTATATGGTTCATAGATATGTACATTAAAAAGTACAATAGCACAGACTCCATCTAGTGAACAACTGTACAGCCTCCCTTGAGCTGATTTACACCTTCAAAGAATCTGACCTGGGAGATTAGTGAGGCTAATTCCTCTTTAAAATAATATATATATAATTTGCCTTAATCCATTTAATATTTGACATCCCATTAACCTAAATTAATGGCTTTCTTGTAGGTTTTTAATTTAGAATACTGACCCCCAAAATGGAAAGGCCACTCACAATTGCAACCCCCACAGTGCGGCCCCCATAGTCTCCGATTTGCAAGCATCCTTCTCATCCCAAATATGTTTGTCATCTTGGCAAGCAGGAAACCTTTCTTCTGCGGGTGAGTTCCAGCAGATTTTCACTGATGTGGTCTTCCATTAAAGTTCATTAATTTATGTGTCTTTGGTGAACTAATAAGAGGAAGGAATGGAATGTACATATGGCCGTAATTTTATTTCCTGAGGTCTCACGGGTTCTATAGAATTTTTCCAAAGGGTGGATAACCACCTTCAAAACATGCACCCCTAGAAAAACCCAGGAGAGTTTCCCCTCATCAGCTGGTGATCACAGGTCTGCCCTGTGCTTTGAAGGCAAGGTCAGAGTTCAGGAAGGAGGCTCTCACTGGAGGGTCAAGTTTAGTTTGCCTTGAAGACTTGACAGAAATCTCCCCAGGCATCTCTGAGCTCTCCTGTAAAACAAAACATCAGGGTGCTTCTGATCATGGAAAAAGGGTTTTTTGAAGAGAGGCAGGAGCAAATGCTTTCATATAGTGCATGCCGTGTTTCTGCCAGGTGGAGCATGCAAGGAAGCTTCAGGTGTGAACATTAGCTGCAGAAACAGTCCTGAAGCTCTGGAGATCCAAGGAATTTTTTAATGCAGCCTGTTGCTATGCCTTCTCTGGTGATGGTGCCCTGCATCAGGCTGGAGAGAAAGGCCTAATTTGTTTCCGAGGCAGCCAGTGATAAATTAAGGTAGCTTAATTAACTGGAAGGTGTGTGCAGAGATAAGTTTTTAGGTACCTAAAGTGTCACTCTGGTGTTTTGCTGCACTCTCTGTACAGCAGATGCCTCTGACACACGTTTGTCTGCTGGGCTCGGTGGGCAGCTGAGCCAGCTGAGCAGTGGAAGGTGGCTGCATGCCCTCACCCGCAGCTGGGATGAAGATAATGGTAATTATAGGGTTGTATTTGTGGTGAAATGCAGCAGTATTTGGTGAGGCTATTGCTGTGTCTCCCACTCAGATGAAGTTTCCCACCAAGCTGTCCATATGTCCATCAGAACAGATGTGCCCAGCTCAGCCTGGCTCCGGGCTCACCCTGGGGCTGTCCTGCACGCTGGAGTGACCTGCATCACTTAGATAGTGAGGGTTTCTGTCTGCTCTTGCAAACAAACAGAAATATCAAGCACCTATTTTCTGACTAAGGACAAAGTCTCATTTTAGGTACCTAAACCAAAAACTGAGTCCATCTCCTTGCTAAACCAGGAAAAGCAAAAAAAGTTTGGTTTATTTTTCAAGTGGTTTTAGAGAGTTATCTATGTATCCGTATTTCCAGGGCTGGACACTTGCTGTTGGTCCTAGACCTTAGCCTGAAAAAGGTACCTGATGTGTTTTCTCTGATCCAGGCCAGCCAAGTAATTCAGGGTGGGGATAAATCCACAGAGTAAAAATATGTATATTATTTTTTAGCTTATATAGCCTCTGCTCTCCTTCCAAAATCAAAAATAATTCAATCCACCAAAATCCCAGTGGATCCACCAGAATCCCAGTCTTCTGCCTTAAGAGGGAACAAAATGAATTTAATCTCCATAGATTGTATTGCACACTGCGTTGCCAGCTGTTTTCTGGCAGGGACTGCTGTTGCTCAAAGGTCATAGTGCAAATCCCTTGATTAAAAAACAGCAACAAACACCTTTTAAATGGGTAAAACCATAAGACGCTGCTGTAAAACAGATTACCTGAAGTAGATACTGTTAAAATAGTTTAAATGCCTCTTTCAGGCATCAGTTTAGTTATCTCGAAGCATATTAGAGAGAGCAATAAAATTTAATGGCCAGCAGTAAAGTGTTTATGCGTGGCCCTGAACACAGCATTGCCCAGCCGGGGAATGTGTTAACTCTGCTGCACGGGCCAGGTGTGCCCAGCAAATGGGATTTGGGCCCCCACTGGAGCTGGCATTAGACCTGCCTGGGGACAGCTCAGCAGAGAGACTCCAGAGAGCCCACAGAAGGGCCGAGGAGGAAGCCAGGCTGCTGCAGGGCTCTCAGGGCAGTTCCAGGCTGCATCTCCCAAGGATTCACTTAGAAATTCTGTGTGTTGCATGTGTTAGTGTGTTGAGACACAGCCCCTGAGAGGATAGAATGGAATTTCAACCTGAAAGCTGTTGTTTTTCCAGTGTGGCATGAAGACTGGAGTGCTTTCATGCTGGCCTGGTCAGGAGGATGTGGTTTTCCAAGGTAATGGCAAGGTGCCTTGCCTCTTTCCTCGACTATGCAGTGATGCATCCTAGGAAAAGCCAGCACTGTGCCACATCAGAGATGGTGTTGATGGTCATTTAACATCAGCCACAAACTTCTGATGGAAGTTTAGCCAACTCCCAGCCCTGGGAGTCTAAAGCTGTCAGTGCATATGGACCCAAGTAGAGTCATACTCCTTTAATAAATTTGTCTTGTCTCCAAAGTGAGCAGATATGCTTCTGGCTTTACAGTACTTCTATTTCCTCTTCTTAAACATGTAAGTCTCCCAGAGCTTTTGCTTCAGACAACTTCAGACAGCAAGCTGGCTGGTTCCATCTGGCTGGTGCAGCCTGCTTAGTTGCTTGGTCTTTTCAAAGTCCAAGAGCTCATTTCCTGTCTAGGGCCTCGTTCCCAATTAGGGAATAAAACGTAACAATGGCTGGTGATGCAATTAGTCAAGTGCCTCACTCCCAGGTCTGATTCCTGCACTCTGTTGTGCTCTTGCTTTGTTTTTGCCCCTCCCTCAGCTCACTGGGAGCCCTGACTGCAACAGGGAGAGCGCATCTCCCATGGGATAGCTCCTTCTGCTCACGCACAGAAAGCAGTGCCTTGCCTTGCCTGCAGGTCTCCAAACCTGGCTGGAATTCACATTTTTGATAGAAAGTGGGCTAAAAAAGGAAATCAAGAGAGGGTCAGGTTGAAGTGTCCTCTACTTTTACCTGCTGAAACATAAAAGCAGGGAAAAGAGGAGAGGAGAGGAGA
>VXBU01002484.1:0-18387 GCA_013400315.1 Bombycilla garrulus
AATGGTTATCACTGGCACAATGGTTCAGTCATAGTTTGATACACTTGATGTTTACATTGGGTTCTTTGGTTGCACTGAATTTATGTGATATTTGCACTAAGGAGCTGTATTCTCTCCCCGCACTACCTGTGGTGGTGGGTCCCATTCTCCCCTACCCCTGGAATGTAGCTTCTCCCCTCTGTCCCATTGGCCAGTGGTCCCTCTTCCCAGTGTCCCCCTGCTCCCTGGGGGATAAAACCTCCCAGGACACATGGCTCGTTCTCTCTTCTTTCTGATGCTGGGCGAGCAAACTGGTCCCTTTCCCTTCCCCCATTCTCTGCCTAGGAATGAACTTGGATTAAACAGAATTCAGCAGAAAGACTGGAGCGTCCTTTTGTCCTCATCCTTGTAGCGATCCTCCTAAGCCGAAGGCTTGCTAGATCCAGTCGTCAGGATTTAAGAGGACCCTGTTACATGAGAGCACAGAAAATAAGAATCTGAAGGGCTGTGAGACTAACAGGAGACAGAATCCTTGACACAATATAGTATTAATATATAAATTTCTCAAATATTTGTGTAAATGTCATAACAGGCAATAATAAATTTGTTTTCAAGCTCACAGCAGATGATCTTGGTTTAGTCCACAGGCTATATTCATAAATGATGTGGCTTAATATAAGTAGGGAATTAATTTGAAATGCTCTTCTACTTTTCAATATCTAGATATTTTTAAATGTAATGGGGTTGAATGAATAGTTTCTCTTGACAGATACTATTAGCTCACGCCCTTTCAGCTATGCTCAATTTTTGCAGGGCTTGATATGTAAATGTGGAACTAAGCACATGACTCAGGTCCTGAATGATGGATGTGTTATAGAGACTGAATGACAGAAATGCCAGAATAAGGAAAAGAGAAAGGTTGGAAGAAGTCTGTTTTTTACTTGGCATTTCAGTTATCTTTACTCAGCTGAACTCTTTCCAAGAGCACTGAAGTGCCAGGCCTCAGCAAACCATTTAAATTGGATGTTAGGAAGTCCTAATTATCTAGAAAAGGAAAGTGGCCATCAGCAAGTAAGAGCTTGCTCTAGAGCTGCTATATTCCCCATCCTCTCTGCGGAGTACTTATTTCCTCACAGCTCTCAGTTGCTTAAGGATTTATTCTGGAAGACATGTTCCTGGGAAAGTGGCTTTGCTAATTTTGAGATAGAATTCTTAGTCACAATAATGAGATATGCACTTTTAGTTATTCTGGAGGAGGTGCTCCACTCTAAGTTCATACCATGTCCCCAGTTCAAAACAGTTTCCCCAAAGAAAATGGTGATCATCTCTTATCATACCTTCCATATTTCTGTGGCCAGTTGTACAGCTCTGTGGCCTTTTTATCTTCTAGACTGGGGTTATGTCATCTGTCTCTTTGCACACATAATTCACAGCACTGTCATAATTCACTACAGCTACATCAGTCCATACACACTGTGTAAAAAGGATGATGACAAGCTATATTTCATTTCATTATTTCATTTCATTTTCATTTCATTTCATTTCATTTCAATTCATTTCATTTCTACTCCCCCTTTAAGTGAGAGACTCCTGTCCTAGCTTTGAAACCTTTCACCTTTATTTTCCACTTTGGTGGCTTGCGTATCCCCTTTTATATTGCCCAGTTGAAAGCTTTTTTTGTGGCTTGAGTGCCTTGCTAAACTTTCCCAGCAGCACATCAAGTAAGCATGCCCTTTATAACTAAAATGAGCTGTGCTGACAGCACTGGTCTGTCTCTGGTTTGGTTTGAAATGCTGTTACATGAAATGCTAGGAAGGTGTCTAGACACGGTGCAGAGTAGGCACCACATGCACGCTATTAGAAGACATTAGTAATCCCTCAGTGCCAGTTGCTGTCCTCATCCATGTTAGTTCAAAGGGGAAAAAAAAATATGTGACAGTGTTTTCACCTGCACAGGAGGGCTTAAACAGCCTTTCTTTCCATGTAGCAATAAGCAAAACTAGATACAGAGAGCTGGTTTCTTAGAAATTAAAAATGTCGTCTCACCAGTCTTAATAAATTTGCCATTCTTTGCTTCTGTGTTGCATAAAGGTCCATTAATTATGCTGCCGTCTCTGAACATGGCTCCAAAGAACAGAGTGACCACCTTTTTCAATAAAACTGCAGATTTACAATTTTCCAGCTCAGTGAATTGCTGGTATTTAAATATATTGAAAGGCCAGTGGCAGACTGTTCTGCCTCCCTGTGCTGCATTTTACTGGGAAGGGCATGCTGGAAATGTATGTGAGGAGAGAAAGGAAAGGAGCAGAGAAGAAAAAATGGGGCAGAAAGGCAAGCAGATATGATGTTAAGAAAAGCCTTCAAAATCATAAGGAATTAGAGTGCCTGGGAGGACCTAAGGCTCAGAGGTAGGTGGCCCTTGGTGTCTCCTCAACCCTTCTCTTGCTCCCAAATGAGAGCAATGAACATTTCTGGGACCCCAGACAGGGCAAGGCTGATATCTCCCAGGAGGTATGGTCACTCTGGCTGTGAGATGAGGACCAAGTTGGTCTAACAGTCTTTTGCCTCTTTGCCCAGGGAGTATCAGAACAAAGCACAAGCTCTGAGCTATGCCTCAAATCCAGGTAGGTTTGACATGGCCACACAAACATGTGGGATGATTTCTACTTTCTGTCAGCTCTCCTTGGCTGGGAAGGGGAAAGATGAGTCCATGCAGGCTTTTCCTATAGTTGTTTGCAATCGAAAATTGTTTTTATCCACCTGCAAAATTGTACATTATTTTGGCAACAGGGAAGGCAGGAAGAAAAAAAATAGTAGGAAACAAGGTAAAGTGACTGAAAAAAAATTAGAGTTCATCTATATAAAAATTATCGGAAAGTAAAGGGATGGGGGAGTAGCAACTAAGGCAAAGCTGAGTCTTACATTTCTGTACCTCTGGCTTGTGTTTGTATGTTGTGACACATAGCTAAGGAACATCTTGTGTTTGCCTTATCTGAGTATGACAAACAGCCTTTCTTACAGACACAAAATAATAAAATATCCAGCTCATAAAGCTCACCCTCTCCTCTCATTGCTTATGGAAACAGTAATGCTCCTGAGGGCACTTCAGTACTGCTGGCATTGGACACCACTGGTGGAGGAAACAGCATGGCAATCTTCTGCTAAGGGCTCAGCTGAATCCGAGGAAACTGATTTAGAGGTGAGAAATTACTTTGGGTACATGGATTATCTGCTGAAAACAGTGCCAACTTGTGCCTGGTTTTAGACATGGATGGACCATGTCTAAAACCCTACCACCTATCTGGGCTGTGAGGAGTGGCCAGGCTGTGCCCAGCACAAACTCCTTGCCACAAAGTCTCTCCAACCATTTTGTTTTGAGGGCTGCATAGACAGAAGAGAGTCACAAGGATCTTTAAATACTGGCTCCCTGATTTTCTTCCACTGCCTGTTTTTGGAACTAAGCTTCTGTGATAACAGCCAGGAGGGTTTTAAGTCTCTCCTCCTTTGTAGGAAGTTTTACTGTAAATTCACCCTGGCTTACAGGTTGCACACACTGAATTCTGCCGTGTGTGAGGCTGAAAGAGGGGACTCAATTTCCTTGTGGTGAAGGCTTCCAAGAGCTTCTGGGGTAAGTCCTACTGCTAAAATAGCATCCTTCTCTTTCCCATCTTCCTATTGTCTTTCTTTTTTCTAACATGCCACACTTCACATACAGAGGTCTGTTCACACCTGTGCCCTTTATTACTGGATGAAGATTTGGTTTTCGTTAGCTTGTGTCTGGTACTTGGATGACCTTGATGCAAATCTCACTTGGAGTGAGAGCTTTCTATGAGTTTGGCATGTAGGGTGGAAATTATGTGAGGGTCACCTCCCCACAGATGACTCTACTGTATATCTGAGACTGTCACATCTGTCTCCCTCCAGAAGCCAGCAATTAAGAGAAAGAAATATGTCTAGAGCACAGTGCATCAGACTTACTTCATTCCTGTTTTAGGATGAGATAAATATCTCTCAGAGGGAACTGTTTCTTTCTCACCACCTCAGGGAGGCCATATTTGTAGCAGGAATCTCTGTTATGGATAGCTTCCTTTAGCCAAATAGGTTGTACTGCAGCCACTCTCAACCTAAAGTTTACCCTTTATAATCTGAGGTGGCACAGATATTTTCCTTTTACAGAGATGTGAAACAAATGCAGTAATGCTTGCATGGCATCTACATGGGGAGGTGAGAGCAGTATGGTAATGCTTATCAAACTGTGAGCATGATGAGCTGCCCTCCAAAGGCTCTCAGGGAGAAGTTCCTCTGGCACTGGCAGCTCTGCTCATGAGGAACACAGGGAGTCACCTCCATGGCCTCATCTTTATCATGAATTGTTAGTAACATGGACAGGTCATGAAATAGATGGTTTGTTGCACGTAAGGCAGCACTGAAACCTCAGCCTATATGGATTATGAAGTTCCTCAAGAGAAGTCACAGCCATACATTAGCGGAAAGTAAAGATACTGTGAAATTATTTTCAAGGGAGACTATGGAAAGAAAGCTTGCTGTAAAATGTCTTTTTAATTCCTTTTTTTGAAATTGCTTTACTTTGTTTACATTTATTTCTATCACACACACGCACACAAAAAAATCCAGGATTCCAGCAAAACTATTTTCAGTTTGTGTTGTAAGAGAGAGGTTTTAATTTTGCCAAAAAGCAATGGGTTTACTGAAACCTTTTATTTTAAAAAAAGTTTTCTGTCCAAATACAAGGAAGTTGCACTGAAATATTCCCTTTTTTTACATGTAACTTTGTTACTCTAGGAAATTCATTTTACTACTTGCTTTAGCAAGATCAGGAGCTCATCCAAATTACTGAGCATGTGTCTGTTTGAATATTATGTTTTTCTCTAGAGCCTTCTTCATGAAAGTAATTCTGTTGACCATATTCTTCATTATTAAGATTCTAGTCTTACTTTTTCATAGTTTTTGAAATTTTTAGTCAGTCACCATTCTGTGTTACCACTTTCTTGATCTAAAAATGGCAATAAATAGTTGTTTACAAGGCATAAAAATGTATCACAATATTAGGGAAAGGCTGGGGCTCTGCTGGTGTTTTCCTACATTGCTGTGGAAGAATATATATACTTGTTATGAAAACTGACCTTCAGAAAAAGCTAACTGTTTGCAGCCACAAATTAAATTTGTTTTTTCAACCTATTTTAGTGTATTTGCCTAAACCTCTAACAGTATGTTCTCCTGTATTGTTCAGGTGGATTTGAAAGAGTGCTTTTCCTCTCTTGGCGTCTCACAGGCACACACACATCCATGTGCACAACTGCACAAACACTCACACACCAGAACAAGTGCACAAGAAGGTCATCAGGCATTTCAGTATGTGTTAGGCCCCACAATTCAAAGCTGTTTTTTGTGTAAGGGGATTAGGACTTTGACTGACTTTCTATAGCATATGGAGAATGAAAAGTACAATAAAGCATGCTAAAAACTAGAGACCAGATAACAGTACATCAGCAGCTAATTGCTATGTACACCGTGCACCTGCAAATGAAACACAGCAAGAGACTTGAACAGATTCTATTATATAGGATTATAGGAATGGTCTGAGAACAAAGCTAGAAATTCATAGAGAAACAACGCAAAAATTCCAAAATAACAAAACAAACAGTTTGAAGCTTCATGGGATTTTTAACAATTTTGTAGCTGGAAGGGTCTTCCTATAACTATTTTCCATGATAGTGTTGTATCTCCCTCAGGTTGGAAAGAACAACTCCTGGCTGCTTTCACAACTCACTGCTGCTTTCACTAGCAGCAGTGATGCTTAAGTCCTGCAGAATCCTTCACTTCTTCTCACACCTACTCTGCATTGCAAGAGTGAGAGGTTAAAGGGAGCTAAATCTGTAAGTAAAATAAAGTAGTAAATTACATTTCCAAGCTTCAGTGGACATAATTTTACAATAATTGAAAGCATGTGAACAGAAAATGTAAGCCTAGTTTGATTCTTTTGTTTTCTCCCCAGCAGAAATGTGGCACTGTGCAAGCAGCTCTCAGATGGCTACAGTTAAATTTTGTGTCTCTCTGGAGTAAGAAGGCAACTTCATTGCAGCTGAGTATTGTGCAGACAGGGTGGCTGTAAAAATCTTCAGTCATTTGATTAGTCACAGAAGTAATAACTTTATTACTGGAACAGAGGCAGATTGCTGATGTTTTGGGGTAATGCTTTTTCCTCTTCATATTTATTGTAATATCAGACAAGGTTTTACTGGTATCACACAGATATTTGCTATTAACCTGCAAAAGGATTTGGTCTTCTTGAGAGATTCTGGGTTTAGATGATTTGAACATCTATTTTTATTTTATTTTTGTTGGATCTTATAAAATAATTCCTTATAATCATTAACACACATCATTTTAGCATGTTGATTATTATATCTTTTTTGCCACACTGAACTTTTTTTCTTTATACTCTTTATTAGAGTTTTATATTTCTCCTCTTTCACCAGGTATGTTACAGCTATCTTGTGTTTCCTCTTTTTAATTTTGTTTTCGTGCTGCTAAGCAGAACTGGCAATTTGGATGAATTATTACTGCATTTTCAGGAAGAAGAATGGACTGAGCCCTGCACAAGTGGTCTGTAAAGCTGGAAGGGGCCTTCTCCACTGGGATGATGATGTGCTCATATACTCCCACACTCACAAAATGGAAAATTGGTGAAAATGGAGAAGAGGATCATGATAATCTGTGTAGAGTATTCAGATGCTTCATAGCAGTCCCCTGGACAAAGGCAGTAAGGTGGAGCCATGCCAAATCAAGACACCTAAAGTTTTTTACAAGAACTCTTACCTTAACATACCAGCTCTTGTGTACTTCAGTTTTAACCTCCTGGAGTTATGTATAATTGATGTAGGGGTTGGGAAAGTCATCTGACACTAGCATAAGGAAAATGTTAAGCTCTCTTAGTTTCTAGCACATGATTTTTAAGACATTTTAATCCCCTCTTTTTCAAGTGTGGATTTACTGGGGAGGTCAAGGGGTCATTAACTCTTCCTCTGCTCCTCCACCATTAACGGGCAAACTCATCAAGGACTGGTGTTGGATACTATTATTTGCTTAATGTACATACCTGTATGTGGGTTTTTTTCTTCAGCCAGGTCCTCATCATCCTATTTCTTTAACAGTATTTGAAGTTTCATTTAAATGTCATCAGCTCAAAGCTCCAGTAACAAACCTTACTGGTTTTAGACATTGCAAACATTCTAGGAGGAAGAAAGGAGGCTTGCCCAAAATTATTTTGCTTACTATTGCAAGGACCAGAGGCACAATGAAGAAGCTGTTTCACCTTCGTGCACTGATGATTGTACATCACTCTGTGGGCAGTAGAGTGGGGCAAGATCATCACTAGGAAGCCTCTTGATGCAGATTGACAAAACAGGTGAAACTAAAATGGGATAACTGGCACCATATCAAATGTGGTAAAGCAAGGATAGCTCCTCTGCCTGCCGTAGAGGCAGGCTGATACCTGCCTACATACCTCTTTTGAAAGTCACTCAAGGATGCACAGTTTTATACAGCCAAATGCCTCTCTATGTAAATTTATTTAGTCAGTGTCATTTTATGGTTATGTATGCGAAGGCAGAAGAATATGACATCATTAAGTGCATCCTCAGACACCAAGTTGAGTGGTATGGTTGACATGCCTGAAGGATGAGATGTCATCCAGGGGGACTTGGAAAAGCTCAAGAAGTGGTTGCATGGAAATGTCATGAGATTAAAGAAGACCAAATGCATGGTGCTGCACCGGGATCAGGGCAACCTGTATTATCAATACAGACTGGGAATGAACAGATCAAGAGCCTGCCATGAAGGGCTTGGTTGTGCTAGTGGATGAGCGGCTGGACACGGCCTGGCAGTGTGCACTTGCAGCCCAGAAAACCAATCATACCCTGGGCTTCATCAAAAGCAGGGAGGGGATTTTGCCTCTCTGCTCTGCTCTCATGAGACCCTATCTGCAGTGCTGCACACAGCTTTGGGGCCCTCAGCACAGGACAGGCATTGGCTTGTTGGAGTGAGTCCAGAAGAGGGCCACTAAGAAAATTAGAGGGATGAAGCACCTCTCCTGTGAGAAAAGGGGGAAAGAATTTGGACTGTTCAGCCTGGAGAAGAGAAGACTTCAAGATGACCTATCTGTGGCCTTCCAGTACCTGAAGAGAGCCCACAAGATTGGTGGAGAGTGACTGTTTACAAAAGCATGACAGGACAAGGGAGAATGGCTTCAAATTGACAGAGAGTAGGTCTTGATTAGAAGTTGTGTAAAGATGGTGAGGCACTGAACAGGTTTCCCAGAGAAGTTGACAATATTCCAGGAAGTGTTCAAGGCCAGGTTTGATGGGGCTTGAGCAATCTGGTCTAGTGAAAACTTCCCCTGCCCATGACAGGAGGGTTAGAACAGGATGATTGTTAAAGTCTCTTACAACCCAAACCATTTGGTGATTCTGTGATTCTATGATACTCTGACATGGGCTATTTAGCTAGTAAACAGTTTTCTGTGTGTCTGCTCTTTACTGTTTTCTTAAGGGTAAGCTTGTTTGTCTTCTAGGTAGAAGAAATGCATTTCAGAGGCTACCTGGGTATTTTGGATCACTTGCTCTCTGGAAATACAAAAAAATTACCCAGAACACAACCCACATACACTGAATATATGAAGTCAGTAATGAACTGACTTCGGTTAAGCACTTTAATGTAATAAAAACAGAAATGATGACCATATGATGCGTAGTGAATGCAAGTTATATGGAAGAAAATGGCACATCACCTCAACATTAATTACTTAATGACACAAAGCTGATGATATAAAAACTGCTGTAGGTGGTCAAAGTTGAGTATAGTCAGTCTGGTGTAGCACTCTGAACTCCAAATATCTATTTGACACTCTGCCTAGGCTTATATTCTTCTTTTTTTTTTCTCCCTTCTTGAGATTGGTTTCTTTTTCATTCTTGTTTTTTGCTTCCTTCAGAGTGTATGGTTTTCTCCAGCCTAACTCTCTTGGGACAGACAAAGATAGAAAAACTTCCGTTTGCTGCTTGTCTACTCTGCTGTACTTAGCCTCTTAAAGTTGCTTAGTTGCTTTAGAGACAGTCACTTTCTGGTATGTGAGGACAAGATGTCATGAGGCACATAGAATAGTAAACCCAGGCTTTGATCTATTGCTAGAAATTGATATGGAAAGAGAAGAAAAAGGTTGAGCTTTTCTAAAAGATATATATGTATATGTATATATGACTCTTTAAGGTGTAAATAGAAATTAAAGATAACACAGCTCAAAGAAAATTGGTCAGGTGAAATCTACTAGAGTCTTCTTCTGACTCAGGCAAACTAGCTACCAGCCGTGTTTAGTCATATAAATAGGTTAAAGCTTTCTGTGTGATCGTTATTTTTATCCAAAACCAGGGTTACCAGAATTTCCGTGTAGCTACAGGCCATTTTCACATGATCTCAGCTTCATGGCTTTCTCAGTGAGAGCTTGGCTCATCTCATCCCAAGCAGCCTCATTTGGAGAAAAGCTGAGCGGATCCCTGGCAATTTGCTGAGCTGTTCTGGCCATGATTTGCGGGGAGTCCATCACCTGCTGACATATACCTGCCATTCATCTCATATTGAAATCCCTCACTCAAGTCTCTTATTCACGAAAAGGGGGTTGGAGGCAAAAATAACATAATATTTTCCCTTCTAGATATCTTTTAAATGTGACCTTTTGTCTACAGCTCAGGTTTATTTATATACATTGGCATACCAGAAAAGCGACTGGCAATGTTAAATACTGTGATTTGAATTAGTGGTTTGTGTAGCATCCAAATAATCTGAATAAAGTACATTACAAAAATGCTGAAAATTGACATTACATCTATGTTGATGCATATTTCAGTTGCCAAGAAAAGAGCAGTTTGGCTGAAGGATCCAACAAAATCTGCTTAGTGGGTCTTCCTTGGCGAGAGCCCACAAAGCAGATTGCTTTCATACAGTACTCCCTTAATCACTTTAAAGAAGTTTCAGAGAGATTAATAATAACTAGTGCAGTTGTTACACCCACGCACAGTGACTCAGACACACGGCCCAGGGAGAGTCTTTACCTGTGTGGACCACACAGACACATGCCAATATTTAGTCCAATAAAGTTGTCGTTCCAGCAGCATGAATGATAATCTTGGAGGTAGATGATGACAGGGCCTGTCAAACAAGCCCCTTTACTAAGACACAGCCCAATATATAACAGGATCTCACTAGAGCCGCGTTAAAGGCTGCAGTGAAATCCTCTCACTCTCTCTCTCCTTCTCTCTCAAATATCAGCAACACTGATTAAAACAAAATAATACCTAGTCCCAGCATCATGCTGTGCTGCTGTGAGAGGACTCTAAGAGTAATAAGAGCCCATTTGGCTTAAATGAATTTTTGGTCAGTGTTTCTGAGCACAGGGCTGAGGCAGCTGGCTGTTAGTCAGACGCGATGCAGGCAGGAGGTGATCAGACAGTGCTGTAGCAGCAAGGTTTGTTGAGGAGTTCAGAGCTGCTGCTGCTACTCCTCATGCTAAATGTGTGGATAGCCTTGGTGCTACTGACTGTGCTGGCCACAGCAGACACCCATCCACGATTTTGTCTCTTTTGGACCTGTTATTCAGCATAAATTTTGTGGAGCTTATGTTATCTCATCCCCTGTTTCTGACATAAAAGAGAAGCAATTGTGATTTGATTAACCTCCCTGGGAACGGGGAGTGCTCAGGAATACTCTATCCTAGTCTTTAGTCAGATA
The DNA here is from genome assembly GCA_013400315.1 of Bombycilla garrulus. NCBI lineage: Eukaryota > Metazoa > Chordata > Aves > Passeriformes > Bombycillidae > Bombycilla > Bombycilla garrulus. The sequence goes on from VXBU01002484.1 coordinate 10,780, forward strand.
CAGATTAGCAGAGAATAATAATTCAGTGGCCGTTATTGAGCAAGTTCCATGTAGCAATTGGAGTTAACTAATTATGGATTGCCTCCGGCTTGCAGCTCATTTGATAGCAAAGCTCTATTAACTTCAATGGCACAGGAGCTTATGGAAGCTTTGGACTAGTGGCAGCAATAAGTCAACCATAACATTATTTACGGAAATAAAAGCCTTCCAACAAGAGAACCAGACATAAATTGAGGATAATTAGGAAGAATATGAGCTCTCATTCCTACCTGCAATATGGTAGGAGGTCAGGCTCTGAATTAATTAATTTTGTGGTCAAAAAGACATGAGGCAACAAGCCCCTTTGGAGAGGAAGAGAAAAGCCAGATCCTGATTGGCTTACTTGACCTCCTTCTATGAGAAGGTAACTCACCTCCTCATAAAAGGGAAAGTTTGCTGTTTACCCAGACTTCAGTAAAGCTTTTGCCACTGTTTTCCACAGTATTCTCCCAGAAAATCTGTCTGTTCATAGCTTAGATGGGTATACTCTTCTCTGGGTAAAAACTTGTCTGGATGGTCTGGCCCAGAGAATTATGGTGAATGGAATTAAATCCAGCTAGTCACTGGTGGTGTTCCCTAGGACTCTGTTCTGGAACTATAACTGTTTAGTGTTTTTATCCATTATTTGAGTGAGGGGATCAGGTGCATCCTCAGTCTGTTTGCAAATTACATAAGGGGTGTTGACCTGCTGGAGGGCAGGAAGGCTCTGCAGAGGGATCTGGACAGGCTGGATCAATGGGCCAAAACCAACTATATGAGGTCCAACCAGATGAGGCACTTGGGTCACAACAACCCTGTGCAGCAATACAGACTTGAGGAAGAGTGGCTGGAAATCTGCCTAGTGGAAAAGGACCTGGAGGAGCAGATTGACAGCCACTGACTGTAAGCCAGAAGGTGGCCAAGAAGGCCAATGGCATTCTGGCCCATATCAAGAATAGGACAGCAGGAGCAGGGCAGTGATCATCCCCCTGTACTCAGCACTTGTGTCCCATGCTCAGTTTTGGATCCCTCCCTGTAAGATACTGAGGTGCTGGAGTGAGTCTAGAGGAGGGCAGCATATCTGGAGAAGCATCTGGAGCACAGTTTTTTAAGGTGTAGCTGAGGAATCTAGGGTTGTTTAGCCTGAAGAAAAGAAGGCTTAGGGGAATCTTACCACACCATGCAACTGCCTGAAAGGAGGCTGTAGTCAAGTGGGGCTATAGTCTCTTCTGCCAAGTGACAAATGAAAGGATGAGAAGAAATAACCTCAGGTTGCACCAGGAGAGATTTATATTTGATATTAGGAAAAAAATCTTCACTGAAATTGTTGTTGTCAAGCAGTAGAACAGGCTGCCCTGGGAAGTGGTTGAGTCACCTTCCTGGAGGTATTTAAAAGATACGTAGGTGTGGTACTTCGAGACATGGTTTAGTGATAGACTTGACACTGTTACATTTGTGGTTGGACTCAATGATCTTAAAGGTCTTTTCTAACCTAAATTATTCTATGATCCTTTTATATGAAAAGCAGGAGAAACTTCTCCTTTTCTGACCTTCAATGTTTCCCAATGGAGAAGGGGCAGAGAACTTATTTGGGGCAGTACAGTGTTGTCTGGCTTACCTAAGGTTTTCTTTTCAAGTTGTTTCTCTAACCTGTTCACTCCCAGGCCAAATCGAACAGAGACAATGACATGAATATGGGGAGGGGCAAATTCACAACACAGTGTGGTTTGATTTGGTTTTCTTGTTTTAAGACAGGAAGTTAAACAGAGATTGAACTTGAACTTTTGTTTAAAATTTTTGTCCTTTTGGTAACTTGCAGAAAGGCACAAAGAGCTTCAATAGTCAGAAAAATTTTCAGACCAGAAATCACACCAATAAATTTTGGCTATCCATCCCAAAGCTGTATTAGCTCACTTTCACAATTTTTACTATGAAGTAGGCTACTTCTTTAAATTCGTAGTCATTGTCTGCACTGTACACAGCTTATCAGTTTAGTTACAGACCGGCTGGATAAGAGCAGTGTTTCAATAGCCAGTCCCCTAAATGGATCTATAGAGCCTAAAATACATTGTCAACTCACATACTACTTTAAATTCTAGGCTATTTGCCAGAAAAGTAGCATGCAATACATATGATAAAGCGTGAATGTGTCTGCACTTATGAAATAGAACTGATTTTTTGTTGTTTTATTTTTTTTTCAAATTTCTATATATTTATTGAAATTGGCAGCTTGAATTAATTTGCTAGGGTGAATTAATTTGACTTAGGTACAAGCCACATGTGTTTTATAATTCTGTATGTTGTTTGTCTCATTTGTTTTGCATAATCTGTCAGAAGCTACACTTCAGAGGGCCCCAAAGAGCCTCTGTGACACAAATGGCATGATGTGCTATTATGTACAAAAGCCACTCTTCACCTGAAGTAGCTTTTCAAACATTGACAAGACTTTCTGACTAAACAGGAAGAGTCATGAAACAAGAAAGAGAAATAAACTGCTCAGCCTATAGGCTTGTTTTAACATAGTAGAAAGAAAGAACGAGTAAATTGGTAAAAGGTCTGAAAGATGAAGGGAATGGGGAGGAAGGGAGAAGAGATTAACATGATCAACAGTTTGCCAAAGGAAGCACTGCTGTTGTTGCTAGATCTGCACTCAATTATGAGAAAAGAGATAATGATAGAAAGAGATAATGATAGAACTACCCCACTAGAAGGCACATAAGGTCAGGGAAAACCCACAGAGAGTGTGGGCTGTCCAGTGCACCATGTGGAATAGCAGTGATAAGGTGGTTTAATAGTAACACAAATATAGAAAAAGTGCAGCTTAGAAGTCATTGTTTAAAATTATGAAAAAGTAGTGTCACTAAGATGATTATGTGGGTTAATTTTTTCCTCTGGATTCATTTATAATATTTATTTTTAAGTGAAAACCTCTCTGGTAAGCATCAGGAAAAATAATTTCAAAATACATAGCATATTGGGACATAGATACTTCATAGATTTAGAGATACTAACTCTAGAGTTACTAACTTAAAATTAGTAACTAATTTAGTAACTAAATTTCCAGCAATAAAAATTTAAATAGTTGGAAGTTGGACATATAGTCCATTTCTTTTCTGTCCACAAATCTGCTTGAATATTCTTTCCTTATTTTTCCTCTTAACTTACTCTGAGGAAAATTTCCAAAAGCAGCTTTCTGTAGGTTTTCAAAAAAAACCCCAAAAAACCAAAAAAACCCAAAAAACAAAAAAAAACCCCACAAACAAACAAACAGAAGAAACCAAACCAAACAAAAAATAAACATAAAAAAACACACCTAAAAAAAACCCCAAAAACAACCCAGTTTGGATTTAATGTGTTATTCACATGGTATTTCTGTGCCTCTACTGAATAATTACGTGTCGGTGAAAGGGTGAAAGTGTTCGGTAGAAATTTAAAAGATTCCAAATCTCCTATCAGTAAAAACTTTAAATATTGACTGTTCTGAAGTACCTTCTTGAGAGCAAATTTTTCTGCCAGAATATTTATGGGAAGTAAACATAAAATGGACAGAAACATTGTCAATAATAATAAAAAAAAAACCTGAAAAAATACTTGCCAATTCTTTTCAGATAACTGCAGTAGTTCATCATCTTCTTCCTCCAACTGGTGAAAAATTCCTATTCTAGTTGTTTTTTGAGGACATAAACCAAAGTCATTTTCTAATTACCTTTGTAAATCACTGTAGCGCATAATTTTTTTCTTAAAGTTATCTATGTGCAGAGGAAAGCACAGAGGGAAATTTCTACTTGGTCCCCTCCTTGCCACACCTAACAGAAATTCACAGAGGATTTCAGTATTTTTATGCCCTCCCCTGTCCTTCGCCCTCCACCAGAGTGTGAAGCATCTGCATATGACACCATTATTTGGGACAACCTTATAATGAATGCAATAATGTAAGTTAAATGGCCTTTTCAGCACCTGCTGTGCCAGCTGGGAAGACTGCTCCCCTCATGGCCTGTTGGTGTTGTGGTTCCTCACTGCAGGCATGGTGAAATGGGAGAGCTGTGTGACACGTCTGTCTACCACTAACTGAGAGGAGCCTCAGGACCTCTGTACCAGTACAAATCTGTGAGTGGGACTGTGCCTGACTGTTTGAGGGGAACCTCCCATGAAAATAGCGGAAATGGGAAGGGGCAGTGTATCCATACCCTGCCTGACCTACCTTTTCTGAAAGCAAAAATAAAATTACATACATGTTTTGTTGTCACTCCTACACTGTCCTTCTCTCTTTGAGAGTTAATAACGTGTGTATCCCTTTGTAGCAAATGCTGTAGTGGGAATTAATACTTAGGAGAGTCCACACAGTGGTGGAGGTCAGAAAGTCAAAGATACCCTTCTGTTTACCCCCTTGCAGTAAGGCAGGATTTAAATGCTCATTCTGAGATTCTTCCTTCCAGCTTCCCCTGACCCAGCCTGGAGCTGGCCATGACTAACTAAAAGAGAATAAATATGTTGTTGCTGACCCCAGGAATAATGCAGAGACAGGTCTTAATTTCCAGTTTTCATATGTTGAACTGTGATGAAATGGTAGCACTGATACAATGCTTTGTGGTCCCATTAAGTCTACTTTATACAGCCAGTATACAAAATCTGATGGAATGAATGACCTTGACTGTACATCCCTTCACTCCCTAGATATAACTCAATATACCCTAATTGAGATAGAGTCCACTGGCGCATCAAAGAAATGTTATTTGTCCCATAATAATTTTTTAGTATCACAGCATATCTGCTGCTCTTATGTGCCCTTTCCATGACAAGTCCCTCAATTTTCTGGAGGGAATCATCACCTACTAACCACAGTCCTAATTGTCCTTAATTTTCAAATTTGCATGCATTCCTGTATCGGGAACTTACACAGAAGAAACTGTGAGGACAGCATCATGTTTAGTCTGTGAGGAGACACATCCAAATTTGTCATAGTAGCAGGCACTGTGATTAAGGAATCAAGAGGTAAAGCACCAAACTGATGCAATCATCAGCTAGCCTGGCTGAGCATGTAAACCAATGAAGAAGGCTGCCAAGCTGAGGGAGCACAGGACTGTAAACCTGCCCTCAAAAACACCACAAGGTGCAAACTTCAGGCTTGTCAATCTGTACCACTGTCCAATACTACAATAAATAAATCATTATGTTAGAAATTAAACACAGCTTTCAGCTTGACTGGTATGGTGCCAGCCTGTTTCTGAAGCATGCCTGCGGGGACAGCAAGCCACGGGATGGTGAACTGAGTAATTCATGACAACTAGTGCTGCTACCACCCCTAGCCATCCTAAGCAATCCTAAGCAACAATACAGAGTATGTTCAGAGAAGAGACTAAGACAAAAAGATAGCTCAGAAGTGCATCTTTCTCTTTGCTGTGATATTCCCCCCTGCCAGGTTCCTGGGAACATGACATTTTGTAGATCTCGGTGGCAGGTGAAATGACATGGGCCATTCCCTAGTCTTCAGTGTGCGTCCCGTGTTTGCTCATCTGCCCCTTCTCTACCTCCTCTGGTCTAAGAGGCTTTTCTCATGGCATCAGCTGCTTTGACTCAGTTACTTTTCATAATCTACACAGCCTGCTTTTTTTTTTAAGAAAAGGGTGGGGCTATTTCTACACAGGGTCTGGATTTAAGGAGCTATTTGTAAAAGAAGGGAAAGTTGAACTCACACACAGGTTAACTGAGACCTGCACATGAGGGCATAACCTGGGCTTTTTCATGGTGAAAGTCCAGAGGAAGAGGAGAGAACTCCTAAGTTCTTGGTTGACTAAATAAATAATCTATACCTATTATCTACCTTCAAACCTTCTTAAGGGGCTATATAAAGTAGCAAAAGTACCACATAAAATGTCATTGGGTTTAAATCCCTGGAGATTAGCCAGTTGCCAAATATCATGATAGCAAATCAACTCTGTTATCTAAAGTACAGAGTCTTTAGAGGGTGACAAGCCCACTGAGCTGCAGAGGACCATGAAAAACTACATCTAGATGAGCTGAGTTCAGAAATTTAATCCATTGGGCACTATTCTCTCAACTGCACAAAGCACACTTTCTGTCCTCCTCTCACTGATACTATTCTGAAAAGGAGCTTGTGTGTTGAGATTTTCAGGCAAAATTTCTCTGCCAGTTCTGCTGGTATCACTGGAGAGATGTGAGTTATTAAAGCACTATAGCTGTCTGTAAAATTCAGCACACGGAAGATACATGTACTGGCCCATGTACTGCTTCTCAAAAAAAAAAAAAAAAACACCACCACCAAAAACCCAAACACATACAAAAAAAATCAAAACAGCGACAACAACAACAAAAACTAGCAGGGTTAAGACATAATGAAATTTAAATCTTTTATTTCTGACAGAATGATTTACTTGTAAACACAATGTTGCCGACATGTGATTTTAGCAAGGTGTTAAAGGATTTTAAGGAAATCAACTTCCTAATTCCTTTCTATGGAAACATGAACTTACTGACATTGTTGCACTTTTAAAGCATAAATCATAGTGAAAAATAAACTGATAAGAAACATATTTGTTATCTACTTTCAGGCTTTTATTCTTTGCAGTCTAATATTCTGCTAATGACTAATCAGTCTGATAACTTTTAGGGATAGAGTTTACTATTTTTGTCTATTTCCCTTGATAAAAGTTATTTCTACAGCAGCTATTCTTAGAAGTATTTATAGAAGAAAGGGAGCAAGTGAAGCACCAGTAGAGGAGTGACTCACCACTAATTGCCATCCAAAAAAAGTCTTTTGCTTTGCGAATCAGAAAATCAGCTGCATTTAAAGAAAACCGCTATATATTTGAAAACCAATGTTCCTGATCTTTTGATATTAAAAGTATTTGGGATGGGTGCACAACCAAAAACAGTGACTGACAAACATCTGAAATTACTCCTTTCTAGATCTACATCTCTCCACATCATTTACCTGCCAACCCAATTTCCCATTGCTCTTGCCTCTTTCTTTATAATCTCTGCAACATCTGCTTGCCTTTGATTTTTTTCGTCTTCTCTTGTTCCACAGCTTGAAAAATGTTAAGTAAAAGGCAGCTAAAGGGACTGTTAGCCGCCCAGAAGAATTTCAATTTCTAGGTCTCTGGCTAGGATCCAGGCAGGTCAGTGGCAACTGAAAGTCATTACCACCTCATGCCTGCTTGCTGACCTCAGTGACATTAATTGCTGGACTGGCCTCAGCAGTAATCTCAGCAGAGGAATCACCCACTCTGTGCTGAAACCAGGCCATCTTCTCCCCTGCAGAGTCAAGCTTGTGGCAGGGATGTCTCAAAGAAGCCACAGAAAGAGTCACCTTTATCTTCCTCTTCCTTTAAATATATTAAATGACTCATTATTCTTATTTTCCAGCATATACAAAGGTAGCATGAGAGCTAAGGCTGTGCCGAGCTATGGCTGTGCTATCATGTGTTTAAATACTCTCCAAATTACTTATGAATAAGCATTACTCTATGTAACTGAATAAACTAAATAAGTATGGGTATAAAGCTCAGAGTTTATTGAGGTGACATGTTACCTTTCTCTCCAGTCAGCTGGTTAGCAACAGAAAAACCA
>VXBU01002484.1:18403-41640 GCA_013400315.1 Bombycilla garrulus
CTTCCTCCCTTCCTACCTTCCTCCCTTTTGAGGGACTACTTGTGAATATTTTTTATAGTGCAAAAGCAAACCCCTCATCCCCTCAGAGATCTTACACTAGCATTAGAAAATGGAAGTTTTCCATTTCAGAGAACTATACTGTCAGATTTACTTTAATATTTTACCCTTTTCAATGCTCATGAGAATCTTCCCATATTCTCCATGGAAAGCTCTACCTTTTTCTTTTTTTATTTTTTTCCTTCCCCCAAGAAATCCCAGCTGCCAATATGAGAATTTGACCTTTTTTCTTTCACTTTGTTTATTGAGAAAAGGACATGAAAACAAGATATCTGTAGGTAAAAACAATCAAAGGGAAAGCAAATTTTAAAAATAAACCTTTACTTAAGGGGAAAAAAAGAGCAATCCATGGTTGAAACTACATAAGGAATATTTGGAGCCTGCCTTGACATTTTGTGGTGCTTGGATAGGCAATATAATTTATATCAGATTGACCATGATTTAAAGGTCTTTCTATATAAGCACACAAATCACAATTGAGCAGAATTTCATTCCCATAATAATGTCATCTAAGTCATCTTGGTTAAATTTTTCCTATTCATTGTCTTCAGATGTTAACTTTTTTATAAATATTAAATTAATTTGCTTACAGATAGTTCCTAAAGGACTGAGTCACAAACATTCAAATTTAGATATCTAAACCTGAATTTCTACTGCTGGAAAACTTTGCCTCATTGCTGTTTAGCCCCAAAGAAGGGAGATAACATTTATCAGTTCACATCACTGGGAGAACCTGTTCCTGACCTGGGTGTGGAAGCTGACATACTGGCTAGAGGCAAGATACATCACAGCCCCTGGTCTGGGTGATGCTCTAGTGGGTAATGGTTCTGCAGCTTTAAGTCACAGAAACAGACCCAGGACTCAGGCCCCATCTCATACTCCTTGACAACAGGTCCAAAGAGAGGAGGATGAGACTACTTAAAAAGGGAAGGAATATCACATACCCCCAATTAAAAGCCAGAGGATAAGTAATTTCCTGTATACTTTCATCTGGTTGACAGGTCTCAATGAGCAGATGTTTTTCTCTGCTGTGATGGCTCTTCATTTCCCAAGGCTCCTGCAAAAGAGGCATACTTTCAAACTTGAGTCATCTAATACAGGCACTGAGGTCCTCCACATATTCACCAGGGAACAATTCAAAGTGCATAAGTAAGGAATATCTTGAATAAATGAAGCTCTTTAGCATGAACACAGACATCCTGGGTCACACCAAAGAGCCAGATGAGCCACCACTCTGCCTTTGACATAGCGAACAGCAGATGCTTGGGGAAGAGCAGAAGAATAGGACATTCATATCTAAATTTTCTTCCTCGATTACTTTTTCACCTATCACCAGTAGTTACATATCATGTGGACTTCCTAATGTGTCCATGATTTTTATGAATTCAGAGAAGATATTAACTTGCCCATTTCTCTTTGAACCCAGGTAAATATTCAGTATCTTCAATATCTAAGGCAGGATTTATAAAGTTTAACTATATGAGGACTTTAATGGGAGATCACTTGAAACTGCAGCTGTCTGTGAAAGGAAACTTGAGAGGCATGAGTGAAATTGGAAACCAGAGCATAGTGCAAGCACAGCAATATTTTTCTAGCCCTCTTCCTACCTCTGAGATGCATTCACAGCCTTTTGCTGCATGAAAGGCATGCTCAGTGTAATGTGAAAATGTATCTGAGTTAGACATGTTGAAGCTGATGAAGTGCACAGATCAGATGCCACATATGGTCCATGAAGTTTTTTGATGTGACCAGCTTAAGAACATTTCTTATCATATTTATCATCATCAGACAAAAATAGCTGTTAGGAATCCAAACTAAGCTTGCACAGGGTCTAATGAATGAAGAAATTGGGTTGGTGTTACTACTTAATTACTAACAATCTACTGGGCAATTTTGCATCTTTCCAGAGATTATACTCTTTCTCTCCTTAGAATTGTAAATAAATATGTGGAAAAATACTAAAATGTAAGCTCAATTTGAGGTTGCATGTTCCCAATAATCAATTTATTATCAATTTGCTGCATTGCAAACAAATTGGAACTCAGCTTGCTGTAAAATGTCATCAACAAATTCTGTTGGTTGCAGCACCTTGTGCTGTGACTGGGGTTGCAGTGTGCATGGATTCAGCATGAAGAGAACTTGTTATCTGCTACAAGATCAAGTTTTTAGGCTGGAAAGGATCCTTGAAAGCTCATCAAGTCCAAGTGTTACTCTCACTACCAAGTCTACCACTAAATCCGCTTTCACAGATAATGAGCTGGAGGAAAGTATGATACCAGTTACAGGTTATAGAAAAGCTTTAGTAACCCTTTGAACCTTGTCAGGATAAGCATTCACTGTAGTTACTCTAGTTTTAAAAAATTGTCACTCATAGGAATATGTTTTTAGTTCTGCTTCTGCTAAAAAAATTACTATCCAATAATGGATTGCAGAGATCTTTCAGACAGGACACACTGAAGATACTAAAAAATGTGCAACTGGAGGATAGCTTCAGTGGGCTATGAAAAGGCACACACTCAAGAAGAAACAGCATTTGGATATGTACTAATGTAACCTAAATGAGGTGTAGACTGGACTGTCTTGAGCCACAAGCAGGGCAGGCAGACTTCTGGGATGTTGTTTGTGCCAGTTAATTTTGCTTCTACCAAAGGCTCGTGCTTCAGACCTGTTTTATATCGGGGTTAGTTTTGCATGCTGAGGAAGAGGTTGAACTGTGGATTATGCCAAGCTACATCATTATATATCTTTAGCTTTCAAACAATACAAAATGAGACAGGCTCTTTCCCTTAGTCCTTACCCCTCTTCACGGAATCATAGACTATCTCAGGTTGGAAATGACCTCTGGAAGTCATCTGGTCCAACCTTCTTGCTCAGGCAGGGCCACCTAGAGCAAGTTACTGAGGGCTGTGTCCAGATGGCTTTTGGGCATCTCCAAGGAGGGACATCCACATCCTCCCTGAATAATATATTCCAGCATTTGGTCATACTCACAGTAAAATAAAGGGTTTCCTGATGTTCAGACAGAGCCTGCTCTGTTTCAGTTTCTGCTCACTGCCACTTCCATTCTACACCAAAAATTGTACAGGCCTGGTCTGGTCTTGGCCCTTCAATTTTGAGGTGGTTAATTCAGGGCTGCCTGCATGGCCATGAGCCGACTTGGTAGCCATTATTATAAGCTAGTTCCAGTCTTTAAGTTGCTTCAAGACTGTAAACTTGAACTACATAATACTACATGAAAATAAAAATTGAATATGGTGAATACAAATTCAAGTGACAATCATCAGATCTAGACAAATGTCACTATCTTATTTCCTCATCTAGCTAGTCTGCTTCTGAAAAAACTCCTCCAGACTACAAAGGGCAAGCAAAAGCCATTCGACTTACATTCAGTCTACAAATTAAGTTGTTTTTATCCTATTTTTCAAGACCTCATTTATATCTGATTAGCTAATATCACCCAAGAGCCAGACCATTTGTTTAACACTAACTGCTTCCGAAACATTTCTGTTAATATAATCTAGAAAAACTGATGTCAGTTTTATAGTGAAACAAAGGGTTATTATCATTGACAGAGTCGTGTAACATAATTTAATGCTGGGATTGATACTTTCTCTGTAGCTTATTCAAATGACATTTCCTTTTCATTTCTACATCAACAGCTTTAGAAAACCTCAATTCTAATAATATTCAAATATGTAGAAACAAAGATGTGATTTTCTTACCTTTGCCTTTACAAAATCCATTAAAAGATCAAAAAGATTTGTTTAAACTTGATCTATGTCCCATAAATTCCAAGGAGCCACAATAAGCAAATCATTCACAGTAATTAATTGAGATTTTACAATACCAGTGCACATAATAAACTATGTACACCAAAGTGTGGTTTTCTCCTTAAATCAGTCTGTATGGACTGCAACATGTTCCTCCATATATTTAAGAATTAATTCAGAATGTTGTAAGTTAAAAACAGAAAAAGAGCTTGTCCTTTTAGGATCACAAGTCTAGGTAACAGTCCCACCCAATGAAGAAGCCAGTACTTGGCCCAATAAAGGCAATTAAGACACACAACTGTATTTAAAAGTAACATTTGTAGTTATTGATTGCCAGATGGATACATCAGTATTTTCTGCCTATCAGTTTAGATAACAAGCTCAAACTACCCAAATGAATTTCATTAGATCCTATAGGCAAGTTTGATTGCATCTCAGCTAATTATTTGAGATTTACTGTTTTTCTAACACTGGGGTGGACATTGAATCTTGTTTTGCTTCCCCTCCCCCCAGTCAGAATAGATGCAGTGAAAGAAGGTATAATAACCCCAGAAATAATTAGATTTTGCAGCAGTCTGTGACAAGCTGTCCAACATATATTCATATGGTCCACTCTGCTTTTACAGGCTAAAGTCACAGATTGCAATTTTTTGCTGCTTCTTGAGGTTGAAATTAGAAAAAGTATTAATGTTGGAAGGAAAATATATTAGCAGAAACACTTGCTCATCCTGAGAGATCTGCCTTTTGGCTGAGATCAATAACCAGAAAGCCCAAGGCTGATTTTTATCAGAATACGGAGTGAATGCCTAAGAGAATGGATAATAAGTGCTGTCCAGAGATCTCATTCCCTTCCTACAACCATGTGAAAAACGTAGCCACTGGGTCCCACAAAATTACAGGCTACATTGAGATGAAGACTTCAGTTTGCTTTTATTTAACTAGCAATAAAAATTTTGGAGCACTAGAAGCTGAAAACTGCTGCTGTAGCCTTCAGCTTGTAGGCACAACATGACTTGTGCCCACTGAATGAGGTAGTTGTTGCAGGGACTTTTTTCCTGAGCCACCTAACAGTGGCTGGTTTCCAAGCTCCACAGAGGACAGGAGCTGATTCTCTGGTGTGCGAGTTAAATAACCATAATTCACAATGATATCTGCCACAGTAAGACCCCACAACTCTTGTTGGAACAACAAACAAAGCTCGTATGACCATGTCAATCCTTCAGTGTTAGCTCTGGTGAGTAGGTATATATTTTCCTCCTTTGTAAACAGGCTGAAGTCAAGGAAATCAGTTATTACCCATGGGAGTAATGCTGGGAGACTCTAGGGGATGAACTCGAGGATTTGTTCCTCTTCCTTGAGAGCTGTGGCCTGCTGAGATTTGAGCCATCACGTCCTGTGTGACCTGTTACAGCTCCAGAAGGCAAATTTTCTGTTAGAATGCCCATGTGCATTTTTAAGACTTGTATTTGGATTCATTTGGATGCATCTATACCACTGGCGGAAGAAACCGACCAGATCCAGGCTGAGGGGTGTCTGCATCCATGTTTAAACAGAAGGACTTGAATTGGATTTCTGATGTTGACCACAATACAGCCACCCATTTCTGTCAGCTAGAGACTGTACTTTCATATTATACTCTGTATTACATATATGTGTACCTCACTCTGAAACAGCACACCAGGCAGAGAATGTGCACCTGATGGATGTGCATTATTTATGACTTGTAAAACAGAAGAGACTTGCTAGACATGCACATTCAGTAACAAGTCGTTGAAGCCAGCAGTTTCTCCTTTAGTCACATCCAAGGGCTGGAATCTGTATACCTTTCTCCTATACAGACTTTGCCACAGCTCCTAACAAATAGAACTGAAACAACTGTAAATGCATCAGGAAAATTAAGAGGTGTTCTTGACATGGTGGGAAAACTTCACAGAGGGCATTCAGATACCATACTCAATTTATTACTTTTGATTTACTTATGCTTTTCCATGTAATGTATCCAGAGAGAGAAAACATAACTTGTTTTAGTAGTTCAAATAAAATAAAGAATATGCATACAACCTGACCTACCCATGCTCTTTGTGCATTCTGTGAGTCAAAATTAGCAAGTGACAAAATGAGTGATATAGGATGGTTTAGAGGAATAGCTAACAGGTGGAGCAGGCCACTCAAGATTCAAAGTGATAACACATGTGCTTGATACTGTTTGTCCAGACTATGAATAAGGATGATGTGCAATTCACAGTGGGCACTGGTGAATGAGGGGAAAAAAATAAACCTCACTTTGCTTAAGCATGGAGGTAGATCTGTTAGTTGAGCTTGCAGAGACCAGCCCTGATGAACTTTTCATAACCACAGAGAATAAGTTCTTTCCTGGGAAATGCAGTTAGCTACTGGCATGCACATTCCCTCCATGGTACCTCAACATAAAAGGGATCCTGAGAAAAGGTTTTGTGAGATGATGACAGATGACTACAGCTCTCATCTTGATCTGAATTGCTGAGTTCATGATGACATAAGGCTGATATCTGATGTCTCATCACATTCATGGGAGCACCCTGAAAATCTCTGTATGGCCTGTGTAAATGCAGTGCCTGGCACCGCTACCTGCTGGCATGTCCCTGGTGAGGCACCACAGCTGAGACCCAGGAGCAAAAGCATACCTTCACAAGAACATAAATTGGGGTCACCACACATAGTCTCTCTCCCCATCAACATGCAAGCAGAGGGGGAAAAAGAGAAGGAAGTTACATTTCCTGTAACATATTAGGACCCAAAACCTTCAAGATGAGAAGTTTTATCAAGCACACAATTTAATTAAAAGGATGAATATATAACATGAAATAAACATAAATGGTAAAGCACATCCTAGTAAAAAAAAAAAATCAGGTCAAGATTTAGGACTCTGAGAGTCCTAAGAAATTATTTCAGCCCTTTCTCTTCAATAATATGCAGTTTTGCAGTTCTTAGGGAAAAAAAAAAAAAAAAAAGACAGAAAGAAATCACTTCCAAAACTCAGTGTTTATTTGGAAACAAAAAAAAAATTTATTTAAGTGAATAATGTACATGCATATGAAGATGTGGCTTGGGAGCTGACTGAAGCCTAAAAGACTGAGCCCCTACAAAGTCCTGCCCTTGTGGAAGATCCCAGTTCTCTCACAATCTTGTATATCTAGGTATGCAAGATTTTCTAGGTTTTTTTCAGCATCTCAGTAACAAGTTCTAATGATGTATAAAAGAACAATATAACTGCCTACAAAACAACCAATGAGTGCTAGGTTGTGCTATTTCATTATTATTTCACTGAAACATTGTCAATAAAGCCCAGCAAATGCAAACCTTAACAATAGCAAGAACTTTAAGTCCTCCTGAAAAGGTCACAGCCACAGGAGAAAGTAATAAGTGCATTTGCCATGAAGTGACCTTATTTTTATTTCTATACAAGTAGAAGTGACATAGAAAATGTATTAGTAACCTTCAAGTTAAATTTCTTTTATATACAAGTGCTGGATTTTAGACCAAAGCTAAATAATTTCTGGTTTAGTTGTTGGCTTTTTTTTTTTAATTCTTGAGTGCTTTTTAGTGGAAGTGCACTAACATTGATATTGTCCCTAGCAGAGATGAGTAGCACTGCTAAGTGGATAACAAATGCTTTGCTCTGTATTAGAACCATAGCAGCTAATTTACAGGGTTTCAGAAAAAGTAGGGCAAAAAAAAAAGGAAGTTAATACATTATTTTTTATTTTGCCTCGGTGCTTTTTTAATTTTGCTGCCCATCTCTGATTTTGCTCTGCTTTGAATCAGAGCTGTGCAAATCAACATGAACTCTTTTATAACTTTCTGATTGTTCTGTCTACCTATACACATATTAAATGGATGAAAAGAAATGGAGTGATCAGTGGGTAATTACATTACAATTAATCTTACGTGTTATATGATCTTCAACAATTATACTGATGCTTATCAGGAAATTCATCTGCACTTAGATAATATTTTTTCATGAAAAAATCATTTTTAACTGGAATATATTCTGTAATTCCCTAAGAGTAGTTTTCATTATTTCCCATAATTTCTTATAAGCCCTTCAGTTTTGAGGAAATACCAATTTGCAGCACTATTTAGCTGGGGAGCACACAGTATTACTTTTAATTCCAGTACATTACAAGGCAATCACTAAAATTCTATAGAATCGTTGGATACTGAAGCCTACAAATACTGAAAGGTCTTGTTATCTGTAGGTCTTGATTTGTACCAATATGAAAAAGAATAATTCTTACACTGAATGAAATAAATGCCTATTGAGATGAGAAGACATCAATGTCTATTGACATTGATATGGTAATAACCTATTGCTATAAAAACCTTTAGATATGTGTCAAAATTGATTGGTCTCAATGCCTATCCATACTAAAAGGGCTCACTAGCTACAGGTCTTGATTGCTCCCAGTATCAAAATACTTCTTTGGAACAAGGTGTTTGGATTCTTATTGAGCTTGAAATGCATATGAATATCAAAAGGCTTGTGAAAGGCCTATGAATATCAAAATGTTATCTATTGATCTCAGTGTTTACTTCTTTGCCAGTGGCATGACAGCAGGATCAAGTGCATCCTGTGGAAATTTCCTGATGACACCAAGCTGTGTGGAGCAGTTGACAGTCTGGAGGGAAGAGATACCATCCAGAGCAACTGTGACATCCTTGAGAGATAGGCCATTGCAAACATCATGAAGTTCAACAAAGGGAAATGAAAGGTCATGGCAATCATAGACACATCTACAAGCTGGGCAGAGAACTGATTGAGAGCAGCCCTGAGGAGAAAGGCTTGGTGATGGTTGATGAAAAATTCAATATAAACTAGCAGTGTGCTCACAGCCCAGAAAGCCAGCCACATCCTGGGCTGCATCAAAAACAGTATGGCCAGGAGGTCAAAGGAGGTGATTCTGCTCCTCTGCTCTGCTCTTGTGAGACCCCACCTGGAGTACTGAATACAGTTCTGCTGGATCCAACAGAAGAAGGACATGGAGCTGTCAAATAAGTCCAGAGGAGGGTCACAAAATTGATAAGAGGAGTGGGAGCACTTCCCTTAAAAAGACAGAAATGTCTTAAAATAACAAAATTGGAGCTGTTCAGCATAGAGAACAGAAGGTTGTGTGGAAACCTCATAGCACCCTTCCAGTATCTGAAGGGGGCCTACAGCGAAGCCAGAGATATGATATGTCACATCTGACATGATTTGTCAGTGATATGACAAGGAGTAATGGGTACAAACTGAAAGAGGGGAAATTTAGAAAAAAATTGTTAACTGTGAGGGTGGCTAGACACTGAAACAGGTTGTCGAGGTTGTGGATGCCCCAATCTTGGCAGTGTTTAAAGCGTGTTTGGATGGGGCCTTGAGCAACTTGGTCTAGTGGGAGGTGCCCCTGACCTTGGGCGGAGGGGGTGGGACCATTTGATCTTTAAGCTCCCTTCCAGCCCTTAACTTTCTATGATTCTATGTTCTATGATTCTACAACCTATGGGTGTAGCCTATCAAGTTTGAAAGATATCAATGCCTGTCAATAGGTATCAAAATTGTTCAGTACCAGTGGCTGTGAATTTCAGATGTTGGCTCTATACTGGTCTTGAATCCTACTGATATCAAAGGATTTCTTAAGAAATATAGAGTAGATTCTTCACAAGGCAGATGGTTATCAAATGTAATAAAGGCAGTTTCATTGAAATGTATGGGTTCTACTAAAATGAAATTGACTGTAAGTAAATGTAATGTGGTAACATCCTTTTTAAAACACCAGCTGATGGTGATTTTAAGTTGACTCAAAAGAACAAATACAGATACAAAACATACATTCATACAGTCCCTGTGAGTAAGACAGTCTTTGTGGTGGACCAAAGACTCTTTTGATAACTGCCTCAAGAAGACTTGAATTTATACATACTGCAGTCAGATGTGAATTTGTCTGCTCAGCCTATTTGTTCATATTTAGAAATGTACAGGTAATGGTGGATCTCCTTTTCTCTCTAAATCTCTCCGCTTTTAGTTTAAAACTGTTCCCCCATGTCCTATCACTATCTGCCCATACAAAATGTCCCTTCCCCTCTCTTTTATAAGCTCCCTTTAGGTACTGGAAGGCCAAAATGAGGTTTCCCTGCTGCTTCTCTTCTCCAGGCTGAACAACCTCAGCTCTCTTAGGTTGTCTTCACAGGAGAGGCACTCCAGCCCTCAGAACATCTTTGTCACACACATCTGGACCCACTCTAACAGATCCTTATTTTTCTTGCACCAAGCACCCCAGAGCTGGATGCAGAACTCCTGGTGGGGTATGACAAGGGCAGAATGGTGGAAGACAATCACCTCCCTTGGCCTACTGGCCACGCTGCTTTTGATACAGCCTGGGATGCAGTTGGCCATCTTGTCTATGAGCACACACTGTTGGCTCATGTTCAGCTTTTCATCCACCAGAACACCCAGTCCCCTCTCTGCAGGGATGCTCTCAATGAGCTCTTCTCCCAGTCCATACTTATGTCTGGGATTACCCTGACCCAGCTGCAGTACCTTGCACTTCTAGTTATTGAGCTTCCTGAGGTTCTCATGGGCCCACTCCTCAAGTTTGGTGTTTCTACTCCAGACTTTGAGAATTGCAGTGGAATAAGGGAAGGTAACTGAATCTTCAGAATAAACACACATAACAGATCATGGCTGTGCAACAAAAGCATCAGCCATAAGAACACAGAGACTAATTTTCAAATGTACTAACAGGCATATTTCTTTCTAAAGCTTCTATCACATATCATTTTCATGGGACAGTCAAGGAAAATGTGAAAGAACAAATCTCTTTTCCTCTCTGAAGTCAAAACAGTAAGAGAGAGGAAATAAGAAAAGAAAGGATTAGAGGCTTCTTCAAAGTAAAAGGTATCCATGAAGAACCTAAGACTGAAAAATAGTCATGCAATACAACATATTTGAAAAAAATACGCTCTTAAGACTGAACGTAATATTCAAGAAACCATATTTTCATTCTTCTCCACTATTAATGGCATCAAAAAAGTTTGAAGGATAGACTGATGATTCAACACAAAAAGTAATACAAAGATTAAAAGGTAAAGAAATAAAAAAGTTATTTTTATTTCTTTTACATATATCTGATGCAGGAGTCAGCTTTTCCAGAAAGAAACTCATATAAATAACCCTGAAAATATTATTGCTGTTAAAGCAAGTTCTTCCTAATGTTTAAAAAAATTTTTGGACAAATCCTTTAAATACTGTCAGTTCTGGTTTTCTGCTTCATCCTTTTTTCTACCTAAAGTTATTCATGGATAAATGCTAGGTTTGCTAGTTTTGTAAATCTTGAAAGAACATACATTAGTTGCTTGTAAACCTCTTCCTTTTAGCTAAAGTCACAGATTTTTAAATATATTTTCTGAACTGCAGCTGACTAAAAAAAAAAAAAAAAAAAAAAAAGAGGTTTAATGCCTTATTCTTGATCCACAGCATGCCTGAGGAAGAAAATTTCCTCAATTGAATATCAATGGCAAAACTCCATTGACTTCAACAAGCCAAGATTCAGTTCTTGTTCTTTGCCATTTTGCTGAATGAAAATTCAAATACTTTATCATCTCATACAAGCCCAAGCTCAGAAAATCACGACTTTTTGAACATCAAGTAAGAGAGGGGGACAATCATTTTTCCTAACTAAGTGAGCACTTAGAGGTGGAATCAATGTTTTCATTCTTCATGGCACTTGCCTTTTATCCTTACCTAAAAGTAGTTTTCTTCTATCACTCTTGATATTTTTGTCTCCTGTGCACCAGGGCTGCAAATCCATACTGAGCCTTAGCTCTAAAGGTTATTGTCTCAAATCTAGTCAAGCTCAGCAGTGGCTGTACGCTGTCACCATCTGACAGCTGCTTGGGGTCTGTGTAAACACACAATGGGATCAGTGCAGTCCTGAGCAGATGCTGACTACAATATAAAAAGTATGACCAGAAATTACATTAACAACTCTATGAGTTTCCAGGTGGCAAAGGACTGAGTAAGCCACAGCTGAGAGAACTACTCAGGCACCTCTGCAGTAGCCCCTTTGGCCAGTAATGTGATTCATTGGTGAATCTAGTATGAAACCTTGTAGTGAACCAGCACAAACTGGGGAACGGCTTTATTGCCCCAGGATGCCAGCCTAGCACCTGTCACCTGCACTAGAAACATAACAATTTGCACACAAAGAAATGGCTTCAGCATTGTTTTACTCTACAGTGTGGCCAGGGGGTGTGAGCTCTGAACTCCCCCGCCCTAGGGAAAACTAAGTGAAAAACTAATTTTAGAAAGTAGCATGTTAAGCCAATAAAAATAATTTTTAAATCTTTCCCCTGAGCTCTGGAGCAGCCTTTCTTTGTAATGGATGCCTGCACGGCTGCCTGGCAAAAAATTACAAGCTCTCCCACTTTCATGTGGGCAAAATAGGAAAGGCACTGCAGACGGATCTGAAAGATGCTGAGAACACCTCTATAAATATGCAACTGACTTTTCTCAGTTTTCTTTGTTGTCTCAAACAACTGCTGAATGATTTTTCAAGTAAATTTCACACTATTCTTCAGACAACTCATTCAGCTCATTTGGCTTTATTTATTCATTCCTTGCTGGGAGATGTGTCAGAGATGAACAACTCAATACAAATAGCAAAACAAATACACAAAATGATACTGTGTTTCCTTGATCCCACTGGCAAATCCAGAGGGAAGTGGACAATCCCATCTCTGGATGATGGCTGAAAGAGGGATTCTCATGGCACAGTGAGTTCTTAATTTCTGCAGTTTGCCATCCACCTGCCTGGACACACAGCTGAAGACATCACTACCTGGTAATTTCATCCAACATTCCACTTCTGTGATTCATCTAATTTTCATAGTCTAATAAACCTTCCCTAGACACATTAACACCAGTAGATTAGAATATTTTAGATTTACATTTGTTATCTTGGGTAGAGCATTAGTATTTTCTAGTCAATGTAATTTACATGAATGCGAGATAACTTTCAGTGTGAAATACACTGAATGTAACTGGAGGTAATAATAGCTATGAACTTTTCTTATTTGTTATCTCTTAAAGGTAGATTACACTTTCTATTAATAAGAACAATCCACAATCCTGAGATTGTGCTTCAACACAATACCCTTGATAAACATTACCCAAGTGCCAATTTTCTTTGTCTCTGTAAGCAGGTAGGTCAACACTGATGTTGTAACACTGCAGTCTATAAAATCTCTGCTCCCCATGCTTCATCTCTGCAGAGAGCTGGCTGCTGGGTATCCTGCATTTACCCATCCAAGGAACAGGAGCCCATTTCTTAGCCTAATAAAATCTCTGCAGCTAGGACTAGTGCTTGCCATGCCCAGTGGACACAAATATTACCACAAATAGAAACAAACTCAAAAAAAAACCCCAAAAAACAAAAAAAAAAAAAAAAAACAAACAAAACCACAAAACCCCATACCAAACAAACAAAACCACTTGTAGATAAGAAAAGTCTGAATAAAACTCATCATTCCTTCTTTCACAGACTCTTCCCTTTGGTTTCTCCCATTTATTTTCTGTTGTCTGTGCCTCTCCCAAACTCCTCTCCTGAATGTCTGCTTGGATCCTCTCCAACTCTAATCCTGGAGCTACCACTGGTACCACTTCTGTTACTGAGGAGGCCAGGGCTGTCCAGTTACTTGGATTCCATGCCTTCTCACCATCAGCTGAGGCTCTCTTTTCTATGCCAGGGTGTGAAGTGCCTCTTCTGCATTTTATACTCAAACAGAGCCCAGTCAGCTCCATCAACTTACATCTTGTCATTGTCATTTTTAACCAAAGGCCCCACAGGAGACACTGAAGAGGTGCAAATGCTTCTGTCAGACCCATAGGGCTCAGGAGTTTCAGCCAGATAATCATCATGGGCAAGCCAGTGGGCATTGGTCTGATTCCCAAGGGATTCCACTAATGGGCAGGGATCAAAGGGAGCTCCCTGGGCCACCCAAGCAGAGCCAAGACCCTCAGAGTTTCCTTAAGTGCCAATAAAGGGATTCAACTGTGGACAAAAATCCTGTGCAACTGCAGCCATTGGATTTTACCTCTGGCTGTGGAATGGGGCCTAAGGAGAGGAAGGGATCACACACTACTTTTAAGAGGCCTGTAAAATGCAATTGGGAAAGCTAAGCCTACAACTTAACTATAGGAACTTTCTTAAAGGGTTCACAAACTTACAAAAACACCAGTACTGCCAGACTGCATCTCTCTGGGATACAAGCCCATCATTTTATTTATTTGTAATAGTAAAGTTAAGGGGGTCAAGGTATGTCTCTCCTGGGGATGATATTTGTATTAGAGTCCTTGAGGATGTGACTACTTCCCTCTTTGCTTTGCAGGCCTCGATGCAATATTTTCTTTCTATTTTTTGGCTATTTTATTACTATCTTCCAAAGGAGGAAAAAAACCACAAATTATCCAAGCACTTAGACATCTTTAGATGTTACAGTTCAATAGCAGTTTACTGCCATTTTGGTAAATTGTGTGCAGCAGCAAGCCACAATTAAATGAAATCTTCATTCTTAATGTCTATAAGATAAGAGTGCAGTTTTACTCTCCTTGGAATATTCTATATCTTTATTAAATGCACATGTCATTACAACGTAATATGACTGGCTCCTCAAGCAAACTCTGAAAGACAGCTGCATTTATTTTGCTCTCTGCCTCAGCTGACAACCAAAAAGGCCTAGAGCAAGATTCTGTTCCTGGTAAATATTGAACAAACTAGGACACTTCTCTGTTTGCAGGTCTATTCCATGCACTGGCACTTGGCTCGTAGATTTGGGGTGGGGAGTGGGGGAAGAATGAAAAATCTGCAAGGGGAAAAAAAGCGCAAATCAATAAAACTTCACCAGTACTCTCCTCACTCCACTTCTTGAAAAATCCACTTGCTTCAAGCTGTGTCCATAAATGCAGCAAAATACTCCATGCTTAAGTGTCCATCTTATTTCTAATCCATCAGACTCAGCAGCATAATTCCAAAGAGATGGAGACACTTGATAGGAAAGAGCTGATCCTCCACCTCCCGATGGCATGACCAAGCTGGGACAAAAAAGACATGGAAGCGATGCTTGTCAATTTGCCATCCCTGTCTTGTGTGAACAGGGAGCATTGTAGAGGAAATCTACCTCAACCTCTGATCCCAAATTCTATCTTTTGTGTGAGCAGTAGTTCAAACATCAGCAGATACTGGCTGACCTCCAGCTGAAACAGGATGCTGCTGTCTCCTTCCTGTAGGAATAGGCATTCCTTCAGGAGTCTCCTATTAGTACCCAGGTGAGAAGGAGGGTCCAGATGAATGCAGAGATAATCAGCAACACCTTTTTATCACCAGTGTCCACCATGGGGCATGCAGGGGAGTATACATTGAGAAGCATGGGCCTAAGATTTGCCTCTCCAAGACAATCCTTACCTCAGAGCAGTCCAAGAGTTGCCACTTCTTCTCCCTTGATGCTTTCCTGAAAGACCTGAGGAGCTATCTGTGCTCAGGGCAGGGCAAAATGCATATAATCTCCATATGTATTTCTCAATTTGTTTTTCTGACTAATATTCCTATACTGCTAAAAAAAACCCAAAACCAACCAACCAAAAACCACAAGAAACAAACAAAAAAACCCCAAACCATACAACAACAAACACCTCCTCCAAAAAAAAAAAAAAAAAGAAATAGAAAAACCCCGAACAACCAGCACCCAAAAAACAAATCACCACTCCCCCAAAAAAATTCCAGCAGAATTTCATTGGTTCCCCAGGAAAAAGACAAAGTAGACACCCAGTCTTGAGAGATCCTGAGTTCCCTCTGCAAGGTGCAGAGCATCATCAACCACAGAGGGCAGCCACAGGGTGAGAAGTGATGACTGGTGTATTTAAGACCTTCAGGTGCAGGGTCCATCTCAAACAAGCATCACTGTGGCAAGTGCAGGGCTTTGGAGGAGCTCACGGGTTAGAGCTGAGCAAGACAACACAAGCACCAGTGTTCCCACACTGACAGTTTGGTATAATTGATTTACAACTGCTACGAGCAACTGCTGGGTGGTGTGGTGTTCTGCAAAGTAGGGAGTTTCTGACAAAAAGGCATAATTTTCACACAAACCAGAAAAATTAAGAGTTGCCTCCCAGATAGCTCTAGCTGACTATAGGGAACACCAAAGTGAGCAGCCTATTTATAATATTGCATCTGACATTATGAGAGCCTGTGTAAAGTGATTGTCCATGAAAGTCCCAACAGTCTGCCAGTTGTTCCTCCCTGGTACACTTGTTTCTAAGACAGCTTTTCTAGACATCCATTACTTACAGCTTCCTGCTTGCCTTTATCTGTTCTGTAAAGAGTATTTTGCCATGAATAACTGAATGAAAAAAATTTGAAACCACACAAAATCTACTGGTTTAAAAATACAGATGTATCATTATTGTTATAATTTTTAAAAAATTTAATTATCTGTTTAGATAGAACACTGGATGTATATTTAAGCTATCCTCCCCATTGTTATTCTGGTAGGGAAAAGTTAATTTGCAAGCAGTGGGCCTTACTCCGGACCCAGGGAAACATGGAGGCCTGGCCTTTATTGTACTGACCTCTGTAGCTTTACTGAGGAGTACAAGGAGCTGTGCTTTTGCAAGGAAAGAGGGATATTGCCCCACAAGATTTGGCAATACACCTTCTTAGGGGACTTCTCACTTAGAACAAGCTCTCTAATTCACAGAAGAGGACCATCACTCTTAGAAGATGAATTTGAGGAAGAGGATTATGATCAGCAAGAGTCTGAGACAGTAAAGGCTCAAAATGGCCCCCATTTAAAAAGACTTTGGATGGTGAGAATGTGTTGAAATTAATGAGTAACCTGTAGTTGGTTTATGCTATTTCAGACTAGTTTTTTTCTTCATTTTATGAATTAAAAGTCACCACTGCTACCTTCTCTGTGTCATTTCTCACTTCTCTTGTTTCAGGTCCTGCTCTCCCCTCAGTTGGCTGCCTTTTGTGGATCTAATTGTTAGACAAGTCTTCATATCTCATAAGAAGCCTTTATATTTAAATTTGACTTGTGACTCATTTTGGCCCACTGGTAACTTAAAAGTATTCCTAAAATTGCACTACACTGCAACTGGTGCTTAGAGTTGCCCTTATGCAACCCACTGGATATACACTGTGTGCTTGTACTCATCCAACTGCCTCACATCCAAAACTGGATATACTTTCCAGATGCAAAGGCCTTGGTACATATTAACAGTGGCAGAAGTCATGGAATCATAGAATGGTTTGGATTGGAAAGGACCTAAAAGATCATCTAGTTCCAATTCCCCTGCCATGAGCAGGGACACCTTCCACTAGACCAAGAACCCATGCAACCTGGCTTAGTTGATATTTGAATTCATTCTTTGCTTTCCAATTATGTTTCTTCTTTTTAAAGATATATAAAGAGGGGACTCGGATGTTTTTTGCTTCACATAGTGTCATGCCCTTGTAAACCACACCTGCTGTGTGAGCTGCGCTTTCCTGCTGTATAAGGACAGGGTAAGATTACTTTCTGAACACAGTATTGGCACCAGCAAAGTCCCTCTTTGGACTGAAAGAAAGTACAGCAAAACAAAAAGATATTGAGGGAGGAAATCTCCCAGCAGCAACTACGGAACCTAAAGGATACTATTTCATAAAATATATGCTTCTTTTGGTATGCTGTGTGCTAATCCCTACAAGTGTTCTATAAATGGAATGATAGCTAAACATGTGCAAATCTTAATAACTGTTTCAGAATCTCATTATATCTTTAACTCAACTTCAGTCTGGTTAAAACTCCATGCCAACAAGACAATTCAAGGCTGCAGGCAGCCTTGAAATACACTTAAAAACAGAAGAACATGAATGATACATACCAAAAAATTGATCCAAAAGGCAACGTGTCATCCACCTACTTTACCTCAAGCATTTCAGAAGCAGTTCTGTCTAGTGGATGTAAGAAACCATAGGAATAGGAAACCATAAACTCAGTTAAGAGCAGTGCTTGACTTAGCCACTTTGCAATGCCTTCCCCTAGCCAAATGATTCCATGGTTTACCTGTCCCACTGTATTTCAGACTCACCAACACAGGCTGATAACCTTCTGGGGCTAGTACTGCCTATTTAATGGACCTGCCCTGCGTCCATAGGTTTGTTCCTAACGAATAATGGTGTATTCCCTGTTTTTCCCTATAAGACCTCTTGTTTCTCATAGCAGTGGAAAAAAAGGAGCCAGTATAAAAGCAGAGGAAACATGAGATCCAAGAGGCATCCAGAAGGGTTACAGGAAGGGTAGAAGCTAATGTCACAAAGCTGTAATAAAACAAGACCATAGGGAACAGAATTTCTAGGAAGACACAGGAAAATAGGAACAACCATTCTAGGAGACACACTGGTGATAATTAGCAGCTGAAAGTTGCTAATCTGCTAGATGTCAGCAAGAAAGAAATTAAGTAAGAAGAGATCTATATGCAGATAATCTACCTAATTTGGGAGAATCTGACAAATCTGACTTCTTTTAAAGATCTACTGTTTTGAGCAACCCATATGTTTTATTTCACTAGGCTTTTTATTTTCCAGGTTCTGTCAGGGGATGCCTGTTTGTTCACTTGATTTGTGTTCTGAGAAATTCCCCACTTTAAAAGTCCCTGAAGTTTATAATTAACCACAACAGAGCTCATGCACTTGAAGATGGATGAAGCTGAAAGAAGAGACATAGACATAGAGAGAAGAATATTGTACTGAAGGCTGTTAACAGGGAAAAATGCTGTCACTGTGAATATCTGCCTGTATAACAGCAACATTCAGCAAGGGATCCCTATCTGGTGTCCCTTAGACTTTGCAGGTAAGCTGTGTGAAAAACCAACTTGAAGGGGCAGCTCTATCTTCTCCTGCCAAGGCCAGGAAATGCTGCTATTAAATCTAGTATTCTTCCTGGAATATTTATTAGGAGTTTGGAAAGATTGATTTGGCCACTGAGGATAGATATGTGAGCATCTGTTGTAATGGTAGTAAAAAGAATTAGACTCATCAGGAATTGTAATTCATAATGATAGTGGCAGTGTTTGCTCTTTGAATATAAAGAATCTCTTAGGCCCTTCAATACATGTAGAACTCCTACATGCAAGAAAAGCCTCCTTTTTTTTTTTCTCCAAAGCAAGAGTTGCAGTCAGAAAAGGCCCCAAACCTGTGAGCATCTGAGCACAGGAGTGAGTGGATGACTATTAATTGAGGTGTTTCCTTTTTGATCACCTCATACAAATAAAAGGGCATGTCATCACATTTGCAAAGACACTTGAGAAACTGTTACTGTCTGAAAAAGTATAGATGAAGGAACCTGATGTGCAAATCTGGTAAAAGTCAACACCATTTGCTGCAGTACTGACCCTAACTGGATTTTTATTCCCTAAGGAAAGAGGAGAGATGAATTAGGAAAGGTGGATGTCTTCTCCACCTAAGACCCAAGGAAAGGAAGCCTGAACTTGGTTTATTTCTATGTATCCCATTAAGGAAAAATAAATGCTGTTCAAAATGGTGTATTTCTATCCTTTCTGAAGTATGACCAGAAAGTCATCCTAACATCCTAAGAAAGATTAATCACATTCATGATGAAGTCACTCAGACTGGGTGAACCTCTGCCACCCTCACCTCTGCTCCTGCAGTGAAGCTGCAGTACACATTTTTTAAGAAGGATTCTCCATGCTTTCTCTTAACAGTCCTTTACCTTTACCAGGAATAAGGAGTCCTAAGGAAAGGTGCTATAGACCTTAGTAGAAATAAACCAAACATTGTATAGTTAAAAATAGAACTTAAATTGATATTTAAAATGCTGAACCACAAATCTAATTCTCCATAAAATTCTACTCAAGAGTTTGAATAAAGTGGTGGAAAATATTTCCTTTTTAACTGTAGAGAAACCTGCTGTAAATGGGTGCAACGGTGTACTTTAGAACCCTGGAGGCAGTTAATTGAGACCTGCTTCCAATTTTAGCCTGCATATTATTTCCTAAGCCCACACACACAGCTGAAAGAACAGCTCCTGGAGTACCATCCTGCTCTAATAATGCATCTCTGCGTGGTCATGCGCACTGATATAGCCAGAACAGCGTGCTTGTGACAAGTGTTGTATACAGGGTGTTTAAGAATACGACTGCAAAAGGTTAGCAGCAAGCAGGTTCTTGCTTAAAATGAGATAGAGGTGGGAAACAAATAATGTTGGAAACAAACTGAAAGAGTCTCCAAAGACCATTGAAAAACCTCTTCATTTTAAGGAAACTGCCCACGTTAGCAGTTTAAAAAAAAAAGATCCATACTTAAAATGGTCAACACTGACAACCTTCTTTCGTTGTGTAGTAGTTTCCTTCTCAAATAGTCAGGTGCAGAGCACAGTCCTACTCATTGGGAGCAAAGCTGACAGAATCTGCCTATCACTTTGGCACATTCAGCATTTCACAGACTTTATACTGTATATCTGGTGAGTCAAGCATCCATTCTGCCAGGCCTCCATATGTAAACACAGGCTTACACCCACTGGCACAGCACAGCAGAAGATGTTCCTAGACTTATTTATTATTTACTGGAAAAATATGCTTATTTAACAATTGTGCTTCAAAATACAACTGCCTTTTTCTTTTCTCTCCTTTTTCCCTGTGGCCTCCTAGGACCTCTCTGGCACCAAAAATTCCCCTGCAATTACAGGCAACAACAGAAACTCAGACTGAAGTCCAGATATAGATTTCACACCACTCTGGAGCAATCACTGAAGAATTTCAGGGATTTAAGGAATTTCAAGAATTGCCTGCAAAGAGCTAAATCTTATAGAAGTATTGCTCATTCACTACTTGACACATAGCGACTGTACTTTTTATTTTAACACTCATAAAGCATGCACAAGGGCTGAGGTGTTTTTGACACATAAATCTCAGGTGTTGAAAGTTCACTCTTGTTCTTCTACCTCTTACAGTTATTTGAGGCAGTGCCAATGTGTTTCTGGAAATGTAATGGCACACTTCCCCCTTAAAAGCCCAGGGTATTGCTATTATACAAACCTTGGAAGTTAAACTCCTTTTGGGGATCCTTTATCCTTTTCTTAAAGCTCAAGTGTCACTTTCCTTGCCAGCCAGCCAAAAATTAAATTGAAGAAACCCCAAAATTTTAGAGATAAGGGCAGAAAAATAGACTGCATGTACAGCTACTGCATATTACATATGTGCTAAATTGCCCCAGGCACTGGAAAGGGTGTGCTCACTGTGTGACCATGTGCTCATCTGCAGATGGCGAAACAGGCACTCTGCCTCCTGGCTGCCCACCTCCTGGCCCCTGAGCAAGAAAGAGCCAAGGATAGTTGTTCTGCCCAGTGGAGGTCTGAAGCCCCTTACCATTCATCTTCTGGGAGACCACCACTGAACATCTGCCAAACCACAATATTTCTGTGCTTGCAGAAACCTGCAGGAAAATATGTAGGTGGAATATTCCTTCCCTCTTCTATTTTCATATACAATAAGTTGTTTAACATAAAACAGTGAAAAAATATGCATCTGGCCTTTAATCTACTGGCAGTTTCAGGCCATGAGCACTGGTACCAATCCCTGGTGCAACTCCATTGACTTCAGCAGACTCTGCCAGAGGTCACAATGTGCCATTAAGAGTTGAAATAAGACAAGATATGCAGTCCTGTTTCTTTCCAGCGCATAAACCCAGTCTGAAAGGTTTTCTTTCCTGTCTTCATTTTATCCAAGATCTATCAAGAATATTGAGTTCTATCTTTGTTTTTGCTGAAGGATTGCTGAAGGACTGCTGAAGTGGAAAAAGCACTTTTTTGAATTACAAGGAAAAGGGGGCTTTAATCTATAATAAAAAGACAGTATTTCCCAGTTAATTTCCACATATTTTAATTCAGTGGGTGCTAACTCAAGAAAACCCAGCACGTTCATGATGTTTCAAAAAAAAAAAAGCTCTTCCATTCATATTTGCTTAAATTTAGACTTAGTGGTACATTTTATTCAAGTGCTTGTGCCATACTTAGCACTTTCATATTGAGCTCCTGTCTTGGTTTTGAAAGACAGGTGCCTGCCAAGGAAGGCAGGAGCTTCTCTTGGAATAGAAAATGTAAACCACCTCCCTCCTAAATTATTAAAAGGGTCTCAGGCGAAAAATATGAGGATAGGAATAACAGTTCTTTAATATGTATAAACAAAACAAAATAAAACAAAAATCAACAAACTACAACCTAATAGGAAAATTAGAAAATGCAGTAGTAAACAAAAAAAACAAAACCTGACAGTTAGAATAAAACCTGGCACCCTGTCAGTCAGGGTGTTGGTAGCAGTCCAGTTTGAATGGTGGCTCCAGTAATGCTCCTGGAGTGACAGATGGTTCTGTTGAAGTAGAGATCCTGTAGAAGGGCGAAGTTTTCCTCCAATGGTCCAGTGGTGATGTTGAAGGGTCTGGTCCTTCCTCTGGGAATCCAGTGGGAGAGAAGGCTGCTCCTCTGGGAATCCAGTAGAAGGCAGATGCCTTTTCTGTCCGAATGCCCAGATTATATCCAGGTGAGAATGCTTGGCTCCTCCCCCTGGGCGGAGCATCTCACAATGGGCTGATGTCAATCTATGAGTCATGTGGTGGGTCCTCACAATGGCCCATTAAACCGGAAATGGCTCCCGGAGGGAGTTATCTATGACTCATGGGGCAAGGTGTTAATGGCCCATTATCAGGAGATAGTCCGGGGAAGGAGGCAAGGAAAACACTGCCCCTCCTGGTTTCAACAGTTCATGAAGATGGAGATAGAATACAGACCTTCTGGAATGTTTTACATTGTAACCTAGGACAGGTCCTTTCAGCAGTGTATCTGACAAAACAATTAATATTTTTACATGTTGTTTGGGTTTTTGCTTTCTTCTGGTCAGGTTTATGTCAAAGAATGTCTTATTTTCTCCTTTTTTTGTTTTTAAAACATCTCTCTGTCTGAGAGAAGGACAGATGAAAGAGGAATAATTTGCACTAGGTAAATGTGCACAGACTTAATATGTGGTGGACTAAATGAGCACAGCCCTGGAGCCTTTCCTTAAGCACTGTGTAAGAAGGGACTCTCTGCTGAATTCTTCTTACTCCTTGAATAGGGAGGGCCCAAGAGAGAGAAGATACTATAGTCCTCCTCATTATTCTTCCAAACTGGCATTAGTTAACAAAGACCTGCTGCACTCTGTACATCAAACACAGAGACAACCCCACTGTGATCCATAACATTGCTATAGCTGATATTTTATGGCCCTTTGCAACATGGAGTAAGAAGTGGCTTAGAAATACTTTTCCAAACACATTTGACAGAACTTATGTGTGATAAATTGCAGTACAC
>VXBU01002488.1:3061-61013 GCA_013400315.1 Bombycilla garrulus
AGCCTTTTGACAGTCAAAGATAAAATTATTTCAGTCCTTTAGTCTTTACAAATATGTCTTAATAATTCCTGTGTCTTCTTCTATCTCTGCTTTATTTTTTGTTTTGCTTTGTCCTTTGTTTTCAGGAGTTACACAAAACATTATAGATATACATATAAAAATGCATATAAGATATTGATAAAGATATAAATATATATGCATCTATCTATCCAGATAGATATAGATATAGATATAGATATAGATATAGATATAGATATAGATATAGATATAGATATAGATATAGATATAGATATAGATATAGATATAGATATAGATATAGGGATAGGGATAGAGATAGAAATATATATCTCCTTGTTCTGATAAGGTCAAAAACTTTATATGGTACTGAAAAGAAAGATTTTACAAGGAAATTATATTTCATAGAAACAAGGAAAATCTAACAAAAAATATGGGACATTAGTAGAATTTTCTAAGCATATTAGGATTTTGTCATCATGAAATGAAGTCGCTAAGGAAACAGGTGTATTCTGTACACTAGTCACAGCAGTTCATGTGAACTTCAGCTAAACTCTGCCAGATCATTCACTCAAAAGGAATGACTGTATCAATTAAATCACAAGCTACTGGACTCAGTAGAACTGCAGGGTTGAATATCAGGAGTAACCAGGTAAGCAGTGCTATGAGAATATGAAGCTGATTTTTAATAAAGTAACACACCATTTAGTGATATTTAAGAATTTGGTGTTCAATCAGGAATAGCTAGACACAAAACAATTCCATATCCTTGACTCATTTTCCTATGCAAATCAAATCGAATAGCCTTAGTGGTTAAAGTGAGACAGAACAAAACAGAAAAAAGGCTTTTCTCTTCAGTGATACCAAAATAAAATACCATATTGATAATAGGGAAATGAGAAAAATAATATAAACTATGAAACTCTTGTTACAGAAGACTGACTCCAGGAAATTAGAAAAACAGTCAAAATGTTATTGGGTCCTATTTTATTACTTTGCTTCATACATATCAATTATAATTTTTAACCCTTTGTCAGGGCTGACTCACTTGAAAAACAGTGACTTTCTCACATCTGATTTCTTAACACCTGAAAAGCTGCCATTCATGTGGTTATTTCCATTGTTATTTGACTTTTATGTTTTTCTTCTCAAAAATCAAGAAGATGTATGCAAAATTAAACCCAAAGAATAATTATTTTGATTTTTTACGAGTCTGTATTTTGTCATAGTAAATACCTATATGGGTCATGTCACGTTTAAAGTATCCTGTAATAGTTTGCCTTTGTTACTCTATAATGTACATGTCAGCAGTTTTCACATGTGATTGCCTTATATTTCCTGAAGCAAAGACTGGCTTCTAGCTGGTTTCTCATCTAGATAACTGCAGACTGAGAAAATTGATAAAAGTAACTGTTAATTTCAGAGAAGTTCTGTGCAAGATTAATCAGTGCTAACACTAATGTATTTTTGGAAACTGGTCACTGGAGCTGTCAGAAAATTTTAATTTCAAATACTCAGTCTTTAAACAGATTTTTTTCAAGGGCAGAGATCACAGACGACCACAAGTAGATTAGGTAATTCAAAATGTTGAATTAACTTAAATTTTGCATTGAAATATTTAACCACTACTCCAGGGAATTGTGTATCTCTTACAGATTTAATTTATATTAATTATACTTGTTATTTGAACAAATGTTCTAGTTACCTTAAGTATGATCAATATCTGGCACCAGAAAATTGCTTCAATGGTTACTGTTTCTTGGGGGCTGCTCTTTCTATCAATAAAAATTATAGATGTCATGTTTTCATTTTTCCACGGAAATTTCTCAAAATCAATATATAATTAGTAAACAGGAAAACAGTATAACTATGAGTAATAGGATTAACACATTGTTATGGTGTGGGAATGCTTTTATATTAAGGATGATTCATTTGAAATTGCTGCTTGGAAAAAAGTTTAGCTGGAGTGAGATGTAAGAAATTATACAGTTGTGAATATTACAGTAAATTAAGGTAAAATTTATTATTTATTTTTTTTATTGTAAAACAAGTATTAATATTAGGTACAAGACTGAAATCAAAAGAAAGCCTTTCTTTTCCCACAAGAAAAATTATTTTCACATGAAGTTTTCAAACACATTAAGTGCAAGGTAGTTTCAGCTCTGGCCATTGTATATGATGACTTGAATTCAGATAGGTCAGGAAATTTCTAGAAATCTTCCTGCTGATTGTTGGGAAGATAAAATGAGCTAAATACTTCCTTTACCTGTTCTCTAATCTTGCATTAGCAGACTCTCTCTGACAAATGGCTTGCTACACCAATGATCTGACTTGGTTTTCTTGGTGGAGCAACCTGCCTACCAGAAAGCACATTAAGAGGTAAATTACAAAATCCCTATAGGAAATGAAGTGATGGTAGTGGTGGAGATGCACTACTTGACTGGGTTGGGTTTACCAACAAGTGGCCTCCACTTGCCACGTATAGCCCACCTGATAGTGTGTGGCAGCTGTGAACACACAGGACACAATCCCCATATGATTTCTTTCAAACCTATATAACAAATATGAGTGTAAACCTCTGGGAGGATCTTCTCTTTTGCAATAGCATCATGCTACTTGCTACTGTTTCTCTTCAGAGTTAATGTACATTATGCCTTCTTGTGCGTGTATTCTACTTGTCTCGGTTCATTTCTTGAAGTGATAAATAGGTCTCACTTCAAAACTGAGCATGGATGTCTTCTTGAGTATTGCTTTGCCTCTTACTTTTCGTATCACAGATGAAGCTATTAAATGATCTGGCTCATTTCCATTTCCTGACAGACTGAAACCAGAGTGGCAATGCCACTAGCCACTAACCATATGTGAGACTGAAAGCAATAATAATCCACAGACGAATAGATGAAAGTCAGTAACAAATATTTTCTGCATCAATAGATAACTCTTCCCTCCCATTGAAAATTAAATTTTAAAGAAGTTGTCATAGTAAAGTCTAAGAAAAAAATAAGGGGTGAGGGGGAGATAGCAGAGATACAGATTCTCTTCACTGTTATTTCTATATTCTAGGGTTTTACTTTTCAAGTCAGCTATTTCTGTGAACCTAGTTAGACAGAGCTGCCAGGAACTGATCTTCCATGAATCACAGATATGAGGAGTCCTTGCCAAAGACTCCAAGTGATTAATGCACATGGGACTATTTCATAAGCAAATGCAAATTATGATCTATTTTGATGGCATGTCACAGATGATTTCTTCAAAGTTGTCTTTCATATCTTAGCTTTCTGTCTTAGTAGAAGAAAACTCTGTTGGTTAAAGGAAACAAACTCCAAATGCTGTAAATTCGGGTGTTCTTAGCTGTGCCACACTAACAAATATGATTAGCCTAATTTTTCATTTACTCATTTGATAATGAGTAAATGCACTGATATATTGATTTAGAGATTGTAGAAATCAATTACCTGTAGTGCAAATGTTAAAAATAATATAGCAAGCTTTATTGTTTGAAATTTACAATTCCTTTTTGCTATATTTATAAAAAAACCTCTTGACTTTGAATGTTTGGACTCAGGTTGAGTAAGAGGTTAAATGTAAAATTTTATGCGCATTACAGTACACCAAAAACACCCCCTCCCCAATAATTTCAGTTTTTGGCCAAAATTGTATGTACTTTAGGCAGGATTCATAAAGGGTCTGTGAGTCAGGCAAGACAGACCAAATGAATCATCCCGTCTATGCTTCTTACATGAACAACCTGGGGAAAACAACTCTTAGGGAGATTGATCTGGCACTGAGAGCTTTCCAGATAGAGATGAGTATGCTTGTTTAGAAATGCCTCCCTCTTTCCTTTAATGAGGCAGGATTTGTGGACAACAGCTTTAAACTAAATGCCCATTTTTAGCTGCCTGTATTCAGGAGAAAAAAAATGCAGGAAAAAATAAGCACCATTCCAAGTTATAAATTGCATATCTTTAAGCAAAATCAGTCCTCCTTAACATCAGAGACTCATGTAATAAAAGCTTTTCAAAATCTATGTATATTTACCTCTTAAATTCTTTGCTGAAGGGGGAGGATTGTTGTGGCTTGGTTGGTTTGGTTTTTCTTACCTTCCAAGTAATCAATCAACACATTCATTCATTTTAATAGTTTGTAAAATGAAATGAATTATCATATTTACTCATTATAAAATAATATTTACCCAATTATACCACATAGAAAAGCTGTTAGGAGAATATATAGAATAGAGGTATAGGGCACCTTCACACAATAAAAAAAACTCCACTTGTGTCACTTGAAACTTTTGGTAGGTGAGCCAAAAAGGCAAGAAGCCAAGACTGAAGAAGTCATAAAAAGGGAACAGAGGGCATGGATAAGAATAGTTACAGCAAAGACAGCCTGAAGATTAATTTACAACACACCTCCTACTTCAAATGAATCAGCTAGAGGCCTTCATTGGCCAGCCCTATAAAAATGCAGATAGGCTCTTAAAGCAAGGGGCAAACTACCCTGAATTTACCAGACCTAGAAAACACCTGAAGAGACATAAATTCCTACTAGCGTACTGCTCTGAGGTTGTTTATGTACTAAAATGGGCCTATTTGCTTTTTCTTACAACATAGGGTAAGAAAGAAAGAAAGAGAGAAACCTAATAGTCATTTCTTTGGAGCTTAAAAAAGAACACTAGGCCAGATGATGGTTTATCATTGACAAAGTCATTTAATATTTTTCCTTTTGGGCAGCAATTCTGGGATGTTTTCTGGGGTATGTTTCCTTCTAGGAAAGTGATGGACAGCAGATCAATTGAGCAGAAGTTACGCCTAAGGAAAAACAAAAAAGAGGTGAGAATTGACTGAGTGGGAAAAAAGCAACCAGCAGAGGTCCTGCCCTGAAACCAGCATGGCTCATATGAGCTTCCCCATGCTGCAGTAATTACTGACCTTTCTTCTCAGCACGCAGCTGCCTCCACTAAAGATGAATAAAACAGATGTGTCTGAGCTAGGGAGGTGCTTTCACTTAAGTGAAACGAGGAGGACCAGATGCAGGTCCCACAGCAAAGATGACACCCTGCAGCTCCTCTTAGAACCTCTCTGTGTCATCAGCACGTGGCCAGATGCCATGGTGGTAGCTGTTTTAAGGTACGCAGCCAGGGAAATTTCTTTAATGATGCTCCAGAAAAACCTCAGCAACATGGAGAAAATTGCTGCTTTCATGTTTAAAGTAATATGAAATGTGAAAAATATAAAAGCTTATATTTGCTTTAAGGTTGCTGATGTTGATTTAAATCACTTGTTACCACACATGGATGGACTGCAAGCACCTTAAGAGGAGAGAGGGATTTATATGTATATAAATCTTAAGAAACAATTTTACTGAAGTCTTCATGTCCCTTTTCTTATACACTACACAGATGCTATAGAAAGTGCTAAGGTAGATGGGTTGCTTTGCAGTACCTCTTTTTTTTCTGCAAAATGAATAGTGACTGTAGTGTTTTTATGCCGATTTCAATTAGTTTTTTGAAGAGCCAGTGTTCTATTGATATTAAAAAGGAAAAATAAACTGTCTAATCTCATCCTGTGCAAGGAAATTACTTTTATTTTACTAAATTATGTGCATGCACTATGTGTTTAATGGAGAAAAAGACATGTCTTAATAGCATAATACATACTCTATTTGTATTAGATGCAACCATCTGCTTGAGAGACTAATGTAATAGAGAGGATAATACTCTTTAATGCTTTTCTGATGGATTCCATAAATTCTCTTAATATCTTCATGTGAGAAGTTTATATGATGCTGCTGGTTGGCTTTGGCAGAAATTGCTCTACAAATTAAGTGTTGGCCTGTGCCTGCCTCAGATTATGTTTGAGGTTGGATGGGACCCCTGAATGTGAAAAAGTTCCCATTTTCCACGTGCCCTGCTCAAGCAGGGTCACCTAGGTCTGGTTGCCCATGACCAAATCCAGACAACTTTTGAATATCTCCAAGGATGGAGACCTCTGCAATCTCTCTGGGCAACCTGGGCTAGTGTCCAGTCCCCTCCTAGCTGCTGAGTTTCCTAAAGGTCAGATGGAGCCTTCCGTACTTCAGTTTTTTCCCACTGCCTCTTAATCTGCTACTGGACTCCACTGGGAAGTGCCTGGCTCTATCCTCTTTAGTACTTCCTTTCAGGTATTTGTATGCAGTGACAGGATTTCCTTTGAGCCTTCTCCTCTCCATGTTGGAAAGCCCCATCTCTCTTAACCTTTCCTTATAGGAAAGATTCTCCAGTCTCTTAATCACAGAGACTCACACTGATTCACAGTCAGTACTTCATTGGATCTTTCCTGTAGCTTCATATCTGTCTTGTGCTGAGGAGCCCAAACTGAACACAACACTCCAGCTGTGACCTGGCCAGTGCTGCATAGAAGGGAAGAAGCACCTTCATCAACCAGGTAAAAACCCAGGCCTTCTTTGTCATTTAACACAAAGCTAGTCAAGAACCTTCACAAATGCTTGGATTATGCTGCCTAATTCTTGTATTTATGTTTCAGGGACAGGAATGTTGTGGCAATACAAACTACTTAAAGCATGGACTTGGATTTTTTTAAGATTCCTTGGTTGAGAATGGACATTCCTCATTCAAGTAATGCTCCTGTCTCCTTTGTGCTTCTTTCCCATAGGTCACCCCAGGAGAGAAGCAATAGGCAAAGAAGGGCTTCTATAAAGACTACAGTTATTATTTGCTTCTAGATGCATGTAGATAAATTAAGTGCAAAGCAGGTGAAACACATCCAGAAACCCTGTCACTCTCCTGCAGATCTAGGAATTGCAATGAAATCTCAATGGTTCGGTCACTGTCATGATCTTTGTAGCAGTTAAAAGCCATAGAAAGCACGCATGGTGATAGACTGCAGCTTGTATATGAATGAAATGTCAATTGGTAGTCTAGCTTCATTAGAAGAGTTAGTAGGTGCATGTTTTTATGTGTATCCAGTTCATTTTCAATGATAAAAGACCCATCTCTCTGTTTACTGCATTAATGCAATAAAATTCTAACTAGTACTGTCAACTTATACACAAGTTTTAATATGGTAATTTGTTAAGGAATGTATTTAAAATATTAGAGCTGTACAGGTGCAACAGAACAATGAGAATTAAGGCTTTTTGCTTTTCCTGAACTCATGCTGTTAGGCATTGTTGTAAAGGAATTGTCATCAAATGATGTATTGTGTCTTCATTATACTGTTCACTATAATTACGATCACAATTAAACCTCAAAAATTGTTACTGTCACTTTAGGATGTATGAGGCTGAAAAGACCGTGCAATGTATTATTTTCCAGTGCAATGTATTTAGTTATTATTAAAGACTGGGTAATCATAGCCAGCTGCAATTGATTCGTCTATAAATTTCACATATTTAGGAACATGTCACCAAGTTGATTCACTTAATTTTGGGGTTGTTTTTTCAGTTGCATTTTAACTGTCTCTGTGGAAAGAGCAATCTTAAATGGCTTTCATCTTTCACTGCCCTTGTCCAAACCATCATGACCAAATTAGGTCTTCTCTTAAGAATTTTTAATGCAAATTGGAAATTTTTTGTAATCAGATTGGTGTGCTATATTGTCTTCGTCAAGAAGACACTTCTATGGATTTGGAAGTAAGGAAAAAGTATCAACTTTACATCTTCAAATTGGACCTTGGACTCAGAAAATTTCCATTTGAAATTTTCTCTTGTAGTATTAGCAGACAAGGTTCTTAATTTACAGAATTAAAGCAGGAGAGAAATCTTTTGGTTTTTGCCACAGTTATAAGCAGGTGTAATTATAAATTTGAAGTGAATTGAAAGTGGAGAGAACAAAGAGTGAGATGCAAAAAGAAAGGCCACTTTTGAAATTACATCAGTGCAAGATCTCATATGTGTCTTGATGAATAAGTCTACCACTGAAAACTTTGGCACCAAACTTTGTGAGAAAGGAAAAACTCCTGATCTAATTCTCACTTCAGGTGAAACTGTTGAGTTCTGCTGTTAAACACAGATTCAGAGTGACATCAGAATTCAAGATTCTGAGTACTGGCAAATACTGGAGTATTTGATTCTGTGATTTACCAAGCAAAATCATCTAATTCCATTTTATAATGCAGTTAGAATTTCACAAATTAAATTTTTTTTAAGACTATGGAGAGTATTGTGGGACAATAAACACCTAAGTCTTACCTTAAATCTAAATGCCATGACAAGAGACTGCTTTGAAGAACTATTCATATTCCCATGCAGCTTTTCAGATCCAGTTCTTTAATGTGATATATGCTAATAAAGACTGTTTTCAGTGTGTTTAATTTGGTGGTTACTTTTCCACTGTTAAAGTAAACTCACCTGATGGTTTTGAAGTTTGGGGC
This sequence comes from Bombycilla garrulus, assembly GCA_013400315.1. Taxonomy (NCBI): domain Eukaryota; kingdom Metazoa; phylum Chordata; class Aves; order Passeriformes; family Bombycillidae; genus Bombycilla; species Bombycilla garrulus. The sequence goes on from VXBU01002488.1 coordinate 11,449, forward strand.
ATTATTAGTTGCTGTTTAGTATTTTAGATAAAACCTAAATTTATGTTGTAGAGAACAAAATGTCCTCAGTTCTGAAGGTAGCATGATAGTGCCAAAGAAGTGTTCTGCAGTTAGGGTCACAGCAGTGGAGGACTCCATGTCACACTCCCTTAAAAAGAGCGAGGTTACTATGCCAGTTAGAAAGACAATTTCAAAGTCATTTTTAGCTCCTATATTGATCAGTTCTCATGAGAATATGCTGTGTTATCATACGCAAAGCACAATAGCAAAAGTATCTTCATCACAAAGCATCAAGGCCAGGAATTTGAAAATTTATTCACAATTGGAATCTAAGACATAATCGAAAGTTTTATATTAGGAGCATTCATTATTCTGACTATCGCACAGTCACTAGACTTTATCCCATCATATGCAACAAACCCAGTAATGTGTCTGGCTGAAGTAGAAGTTTTACTGCTGATGGCTCTGTTCATGCTTCTAATACAAGTGAAATTTTGTAGTCATACTTCAAACCTGGCAATAAATATCTTTGTGTGAAATTCCTGGATTTAATGGTAGTTCAAATACTTTTTTCCTGAAGGACATTTTAAGCAAAGAGGTTAAAAAGCATGCATGAGGATAATGAGCAATAGGGATTAAAAGATAATACCATAATTTTTGTTATTCGGTGGACTTCAAATATAATTTTCATCCTCAGATATTAGAGAATAAAACTTTTTAAATGCCATTAGGTATACCTGAATCCTTTCAAATTTTGTTTAATGATTACAGTTCTCAGACTTACTTCTGGAGTTAATATATTTCAATTTCGTATCAGTATGTTTACTCTGTTCACTCATAAATTAATTAGAAATTGCTGCAACTTCATCACTGTAGATGATTCTTCAGGCAGATATCAACAGTGTCCTTAACAGCTGTGGGAATTCAGGACACAGGAATATCTCCTGTGCCTGTCCTGAGCTGTTTTGCTTCTCAGGAGAGCACAGCTTTTAGTCTTTGGCCATGGAAAAAGCTTCCAGGACTTTGTAAGAAGTTGAGTTTTTGTTAATGTAGATAGTAGATGATATCGTAATTTATCACAGGGTGAAAAAGTAGATTTTGGGTTTTACTATGGAAAGTAGATGAAAGACAAGATGGAGGACTTTTGAATTTCTTCCTTCTTCTTCATCTACTCCATTTTCTGTAGTGTTGGTGGCACAGAGTGATTGGTTAGACAAAATCACAATGCAGATGTTACATGACTGAAGAATAATTAGGAATTGTTGGAAAAATAAAAACATACTGTGTGTTAGGTACATTGTAAAACTTAATTGGATAAGGCATCTGTATAAGAACCCTTGAAATCGTCCATTTTGTGTCTTGTTGGCACATGTCACTGAAGTGTGCTGAGCCTGTTGTCTGTCATCTAAGGCTCTGAATTGTGATAAAGAAATAATAAACAACTGAAGACTGAAACCAGCGACTCCCGCTTTTCTCATTCCTGGTTCCTGACCCTGGCACAGACTTTTCACAGGGGATTCCTGGTAAGGGATCCCCTGGCGTGGGAGGTAAATCCCACAAACAGCAGCTATCAGAATCCAACTACAAGAATCCTTATTATCCTTTTATTTGTACCTCCTTTAATTTATGTGCTATGAAGACAAATATTTTTCAGTAAAAAGTATAGCTCTGGGAATTATCAAAGTTTTATTGCAATTCTGCAATCCACAGTTATAATGAAAATGACTGGAAAAACATTGAAAACCTTTGCAAATGTGTTTATCATATTTTCTAATCCATTCTAACTAATTTCTAACTCAAAGTATCTTGTTTATCACTTTAAAGAAAATAAAAGGTAACTAAATAATCTTTTTTGGAAATAATTTCCCTTTACTGATGTCTTTCTTAGAACATAACCAAATGTATATAATGAGCAAAGAATTTTTTCCTGGTTATTAGTGTAGAATTTGTAGAAGTACTCATTTTCAGGTGCCTGGTTTACAGGCATCTACAGAAAACATAAAAGCTATAGAAAAATATTTTTAAAGCTTTAGATTTACTTTATTTATCCTAGGTGTTTCAAAAGAAGAATGCAATTTATTAATCCCTTTTCCTAATCCATCTAGAACTAGAGACAGAGGAATAAAGGCTACTGACATATTGTGAGTGATTTATGGCTTGATTCTCTGCTGTATAGTGGACAAGTGAAAGTGTTTGAGCTCTTTGAACTATCTTTGACAAAGTTTCCAGAGGGCCAGCATTTTAGGAGCTGCTCTAATCCTGAAAATAAACACGATTGGTGCATCTCTCAGAGTCCATCAGTCCTGGTTGGAATAAAATGGGAATAACTGGTGGTGGGTTGCAAGGACTCCAGGCTCAGCCATCTTTAAAATTAAAAATGCTAAACCACTAAAAAAAAAAAAAAAAAGTGGCAAAATCAATTAACCTATTGGTACTTTCTCTGTTCCTTTGTTCTGCACGTTGGGAGCACTGAAGATTCTATAAAGGGGAATATATATTTAGTGCTGAGTGGCCATTGCTTTGCAGATGGAAGCCCTTGGGAAGTCCTTTGTCCCTCAGCTGGCAACTCAAGCCGCAGATGCAGGAGCAGGAGGGAATTGTTTGATGGCAGATGTCCCCAGTATGACCCGACACCAGCTCCTTCTGTAGAAGAACAACACTCCCTGACAGACAAGAGCAAGTGACACTCTTGCTGAGGGTGAGGTTTTCAGTTCACTCCTGCTGATCACATTATTACACGCTTCTGTCTTGTTACTGCTGTTTGAGCAGGGATAAATTGCACCTGCAGGTTTTTATCACCCTTGTTGGTTCTGTAAACTGGTATCCACAGATGCCCGTGAAAGAGAGGATTGCGGTTGTATAGAATTAGTAGGTGGCAAGATAGTGCCAAACACTGACAAAGGAAATTACTTAATGTAAACTTCCCGCTGCTTGCAAGCATAACCTGATATAACTACTTTATATACAATTGCAAACATTGTAGATTTTGTAGCTTTTTATAATTCTGGAGTCTCCTGTTTGCAAACCCAAACTAGTTTTAGCTCTCAAACTCTTCCCCAAGCAATTAATTTATCTCATGGATGAGTGGTGTAAAAATAACCAATTTGGAAAAAAAAAATCTAAAATTTCTTCCGTTACTGCAGTGTGTGGTTTTGATATTACAGAATTACAGTAACAAGAGCACTGATGACATTTCACAGAATTATTCACACTTGCATGTTTTAGAGAGAAGGTAGAAAGTGTGTACCCAAAACATACTCTTTACTAATGGCTCCCTAGTTCACACTTTCTCTCACACAGACGATCACACTTGTAATTATGGGATCTATAAATGTTGATAGAAGTTGTACTTTCTCAGAGGAAAAGCACTACTGCCTTTAAAAGCAGTTAGATTTAACACGGAATTGACTGAAAAAGTGAAGCCACCTGTCTGCATTTATCACCATAAAAGCAAGGCAAGAGCCCCTCTGGTAGTTTCTGGTGGGCATCGGCAGAGCTCCACAGGCAGAACCAAGCAAATTGTTGCTTGAGCTGGCATCTGAATTCACCCTCCACTCTGTTTCTGGGCATAACCTGAAATATGGTCATTCCTCCTTCCCCATGGAAACTTCCTTGTCCTGGTCATCCCAGCTAGTGCTGGTCATCCCACCTCCCTAGTGCTTCACCAGACTGGGACACAGTTCTGTCTGCTCCCTTTCCAGAAGTACTGTAAGTGAAATGAGGGCAATTATTCATTAACATTTTTTTTAATGTCAGTTTCAGACCAAGGACAGAATATTCATCTAACTTAAAATGTGTGTGTAAAGCAGGAGGCCCAGTGTGAGTTTCTGCCAAGGAAGCCAAATCAGTATAGTCTGTGTATCTGCCTGATTGGAAGGAAAGTTTTATGCTCATTTTGTAAGATAAATTATTTTCCATCTCCATCATATACAACAATTTTTACTTTTCTTTGATTGTGGTGAATATAGTAACATTTAAACATTATTTTCCTCTGGAGAATAATTGGAGTTTTACTGTGAGAACTGGACTGTTACTATTATTGTATGCATATCTGTTCAATGGGTAATATTTTTAAATAAATCATAATATCAATAGAACCTGCCAATCAACACTTCAATATGTGAATAATCCTCTTTCAGAAACAAAAAAGTTTTACTTTACACTAAGAAGCATTACTATGACTTCAAGGTCATAAATACATTTTGAATGGGTACATTTGAAATTCACTTTCTTGGAGTGGGTGGCTGGATGAGTTTTAACTCCTCTGTTAGATCTCCTGATAATAGAAAATTGGAAAATAAAATTACACATGCTGAGAAAGATTTTATCTTCTACTTTATGCCTATTTTAAAATAATCCAACCTATTTAAAAAGAAAATAAAGGAACAGACAAAAAGCCAAACACACCTTTCAATATGAGGCTTTATTTGTGGAATTCCTATATACGAAATGTCATTGTGAAGAACTTCAGTTTGCTTGATGTACACTTACATCAACACTCAACCTTTTGGATTTTCAGAAACTCTTTATGTAATACCTGGAAAACAAGAGTTTAATCACAAAGTGTTATCTGGACTAAGGAGAGCACTTCAGTAGACCTTATACTGAGCTGATGCTGAAGTACAAGAGGTCATAATATGTTTTGTTTTGTTATATGGAAGGAAATATAAAATGAAGAATTTTTGTATTTCTTTAAAAAGGCAATTTTCAGTAAAGTTTAAATCCTGAGCCAAATCATTTGAGGGATGTAACTAAAGATTAAAATTTTAATTGCATTTAGAACACTTTAACAGATGTCCAGTAATGTCACAGTATACCAAGACTAAATTGGAAACAAAACCATCTATAATAAAATTTAAAGGGGAAATAAAAACAAAAGGAAGAGGGACTTTATAGCAATAAACTAAAACTAGGAACTCAGGAAACCAATAAACTTTCTATAAAAGCATAAGGACATCTACAGATAGATTTAAGAATAAAATAGATTTCAAAGAGCATGAAAAAAAAAGAAACTGAGGTGAGTTATATTGATTACACTTTTGCTTGATTAGGGGGTCCATCCTTTAACTGATAAATCAAATCTAGATGATCAATGAGATTGGCAAACTACCCTTTCATTTCAATTACATGACAGGCTAAAGCCTTCAGAAATAGATATTATGATAAAAGATATCAGAAGAGTACTTTATTCATACCATCTGATGAAGTATTTTCTATGGCATCAGTGACTTTGAGAGGTTTTAACAACAGTCACAATAGCTAGACATATTTATATAAGGATTTCTAGTATAATTGGAAAACTTGCACTTGCATACTACACGAAGAATCCCTCATTAACATTAGCTAATGTTGATTTTCAATAACTCATGGAACAGCCACTATTGAAAAAGGACAATTGGGATGATCAAACTAATTATGTCTGTCAGCTCATCATAAACCCTGAAGTAAAGTGTGGACAAATTGATGATAAGAATTTATTAATAAAGATTTAAAGGCAAGTAATGTAGTTAGATCCAGTAGGTATAAGTTTATGGAAAACAGATCTTGTCAAACCAGCTTTACACCTTCCTATTGCTGAAAATAAACCAAATTATGTGTGGGGAAAACAAACAAAACAAACAAACAAACAAAACAAACAAAACAAAACAAACAAAATACCTAAAACCCAAACAACAACAGCAACAACAACAAACTGCACAAAAACCAAAGGAAAAATAACAACCCAAATAAACAAACAAAATCAAAATAAACCAAACAAAAACAAACAAACAAAAAACCCAAACCCAAGCAGCAAGCTATGGATACAGACTAAGGAAGTTGTTAACCTGATGCATGCAGGATCCCTACCTGAACACCTGAACTGGAGATCCCTCTGGAGTAGTCAGACCAAAGGAGCAACTCTTAAAATATGTTATTGTCTCTGCCTCTATTTTCCTCAACCTTCCCAGATGAGGAAGGAGCCTGGGACTATTCTCAGAAGGTTTCTTATAATGGTTAAATTTTCAGGGGTAAAAAGGATTATTGAGAAGAGGTTTGAATAGTATGAATGCATGTACAGTTTATGGTAGAGGCAGTCAGAGTACCTGTATTTATCAGTGTTTCCATCTCACATAGGAATTCTTTATATAGACCAGAAGTTTCTGATTAAAGAGGTCACTGGGAAATTGAAAAGATTTCATGGACAAGCCACAAGAACAGCCAACAAACTGGAAAGATGCTTAAGAGTTTGAGAAGTCATTGATTTTGAAATCTTAGCAAATATTTATGTGTCATTTGGTAGTCTCTTACATGCCTTGTGAGGAAACAGGAATTTGTTAGAGGAGAGTAGATGTCCCATGGTTGTGAATTAGTGTAAAAGAGTTGAAAGTAAAGAAATAAAAAGACATATTTTTCCAATAATGAGAGTTATAATAGTAACCACTTAGCATTACTATAGCATTTTTTTCCATTAATTTTTTTAAAGGATATTATAATATACTTTCATTTGAAATATATTTTATACAAAAGGAAATTAGGCCAATATAACTCTAAAGCCAGAACAGTGATTGTGATTCAGCTCAAAGATTTGATACAGAGGCTCTTACTATCACCACAGCTTATATGCCATAAACAGCTGCACAAGTATTGCTGAGAACAATCTCATATTTTGAGAGTCCAATAGCTGCCCAGACTTTCAGAGCTATTCTCCAGCTGGAAGGCATAAAAACTGGCTTGGGGATAAAATTCAGAGCACATTATGGCTAATTTCTAAGATGGAATTTCATTAAGAGAAAACAACCTGGGAGCAAGGATGCAATTACCCCATACCTTCAGGTATCTGAGGTATTTTACTTTTGCAGGCACTGACTATACACTGTGCTCCCATCATCTACCTCAGGAGAAAATTTGTCACAGCTACCTTAATTATTCCACTGATAGCTTAGGAAACAAGACGTCTAATTTTCTGTGCTCTGAACTACACCAAATGTAGGTGCCTACAGTAGGGGCATGGATGTCTTCCAATGTGGGTGGCTATAAGCACCAAGTGAAAAGAAAAAGGAAGAGTTGTGCCACAAGAACCTGTCATAGGAACATGCAGAAGCACTGTGCCTAACTCACGCTGGAAGCCAACCATGAGGAGATAGGTAAAAGCACAAATGAAACTAGGAACACAAACACTTTTGACTTACATAGGGATTCAAGCAAGAATGTACATTTTGACTCTAAGGATTTCTGCAATTCACCTACCTCACTTCTCTGCAAATGATAAGAAGTCTAAGAAAAGTCTGAAAGTTTGAATAGCAATCAATTTTTAAAATTATCTTGAATTTTATAATTAATATATGCCAAAAATTCTAGTCTACAGAAGTCCAATACATAGATGTTCAATCAAACTTTAGTAATATAAAATAACAAAAAGTAAGAACATGAATGAATGACTTACTGAAGTGAGGCCATAAAAAAGGAAGTTATTAGATTTTGTAGAAAAGTGTAAAAGACAAAAATGTAAGGTTTTAATCTCAATCTTCTTTCATATAAAAGAAAATGTTAAGACCTAGGTAAGCCAAAAAGAGAACAAGAAATTCAGACATACAGATAAACAGAGTAGATTTTATTTTTCTATTGCATTTCTTCTTTCTCCTTTTAGGTGTAGAATTTTGACTTATTGTGGACAGTCATATGTGTGTAATGTCTGCACCAGTAGTAATTTGAAATCTTAGACTGCAAATGAGAGCAAAGGCTGAGCAAAGAGGCATATGATCTTCCCTTTCTGGCTGCAGTAATGGTCCATGATGGGATGATACAGAACACCATGAAACAGAGCCACAGCAAGCCTGCCACCCAAGCTGTAGGCTTAATTCTTCATTAAAACTCCTAGTACATTTGTGGACCTGCATGGTAGGTGTACCAGAACTATGCATACTGACAAGCCTTGTAAAAATCTGAAGAGGAGTTCACCATTTCTTGGTATTTAGAGCACAGATGTTTGTATCTGTCTCATTGTCTACAGTCTCCTGAGCATCAGTAGAACAATCCTGGGGAGGAATCAATCCCACCCTAAAGTAAAGGTCTGCAACAGACCAGATAAACTGGTGATTAAATTTGTCCATTATATTTTGTTGAGTGCAGAAAGTGGAATCTAAATAGCCTGGACAGCTGTATGAAGGTAGGTGTGGAGACTCCCACCCCCAGTTTATCCATCTGATGTAGACGTTGGTCTGACCTCCAGTGATAGAGACAGTAACAATCACTCTAGTCAATGTATTCCTGCATTCGTAATAATTTTAAAAGCATTTTTTAATTACAAGCCATAAATTAGCTCAAATATTTTAGTGCAATCTGTTGTAGAGAAATAGAACAGAATCCATTTTCTATTTGAAATCTTTTTTTTATATATATATGAAGAAAGGCACATCTCATTTTGATTTTGCCTTGTCCAGGTTAAACAAAACCAATATTCTTGATACTTGCCTGTCATGCTTTCTACATCTGTACTCATCCCAAACAATACTCATTTGAACAAAGACTTTTTGCTGTACCATCTAAGGATGGCTGTAATATTCCAGCTGGGACCTTATCACAGTAACATCAACATCAGAGAAAATCTACTTCAAATGCCATAGGCACAAATTTTCTGCATGGAAATTGCTTTTTTCCCTCTCTACACTCCCCCATTCTTCAACAGCAAAAAGGTTACTCATCCTCGTTCTCTTCATAAATCAGGTCATTTTGCAAGTATTTTTTCAGTCAATATTCTATCCTTCTTATTCCTGCCTGAATGTAACAACTTGCATTAGAAAAATAGCTTGTTTTTCTCTGATCCTATTTCAAATCTGACAAGACTTATTTGAATTTCATTATAAGTGTAATCTTCTTGCCTTTGTGGCCCTTCATACTTAATGAGCATATCCTCCGTTCACTTCTCTAGGTCATTCATAAAAATATTTTTTAGTTTTATATCCTGCAGAAACCTTTTGGAGAATGGAAACTGCTGAGCTTTCGATTTACATGTGGTATTTTTATCTAAACAATGTTTTTCCATATTTCTTCCTGGAAAGGCACGTATGTTGAAAACCTTACTGGAACTTCAAATCAACATGTGATGTTCCTCCTATACACATAAGACCTTCACCTTTTGTAGGAGGAAATGAAGCTACTTAGACATGATTCATTCTGGAGACACAAAGGTTGTTTGTTATTCATTCCCCTGTTTACTCAGTGTGTTCAAAGATTTCTTACTTATTGACTCCATGTTTCTTTAAGCAGTGGGAGTTAGTATATTTCAATTTTCAAGATTCTCCTTTATAAAGCAATGCATCACTTTTCCCTTATGCTATTTTTTTCATATCCATCTGTCATAACTTCTCAGATGCAACCAAACACTGAGCTTTTATTTATGAATTTTTTAGGTGCTGAGAAAAAAAAATCAGATGAAAGCAGTTTGAAAATATCTGATTAAGTCAAGTATCAATTTGTTCCTTGCTATACCAGGCTGAAATCTTGATCCTTCATGCCTGATCTTAACTATGATAGCAAATGAGCTTTTCAGCAAGAGTGGAAAAAAGTCATTAAGTGTTAAGAAATTTTCAGCATCACATGCCAATCACCTTCAATCTCTGCATGCGCAGACTAATGATCTTTCCTTTTTTTCATCCTGCTTCTGGAGTACTTACTTGTAACTGGTTTTGTTGGAATTAATTTTCTCCACAATTTTCCTTTTCTGACTTTCCAAAGTTTAATTGTAATGCTGGTTTTTTGCACCCATCCTCAGTAGTTTGACCTGGGGTCTGTTTTCTATGCTGTTCACTTTGTGATTGAAATGACAACATGATTACAGTTTCTCTGCTCAGTGCCCTCGATATTCTTGTAAATTACTAATCTCTTTTACACCTTCTACTAATACAAGCCATTTAAAAGTTATTTCCTTCTAATTCTCTGGTTTAATTGAAGGCTGCTTTTCTGAAAGCTGTTTTTTTTCATTCTGGCCTTTTTTGTGCACTCTTTGGGTCATGAAGTTACAATGCTATGTTCACCCATACCAAAGATATCTTTAAATCTGATGGCCTCAGAATTCTTTCCTCTTGGTTGAAATAATATGTGTACTTTTTCCATTATGAATTTCCTACAACTTTGTTACTAATTGGAAGAACTTGCAGGGCAGTCAGGGTTTAGCTATGTCCTTCTTTCTGTTTGTTATTAAAATTTCCAGTGATAATTACTCTTTTAAGGTTTTTAAAGGATCGAAATGCCATTACCTACTCTGGTTTACACTTGCAGGAAATATTTCTCTTTAATATTTTTCAGTGGCTAGTTCTTTATTTTGTGACACTTTGCCACTTAAACATCTTTTATTTCAGTATCTTTGTTTTTCCATTTTAGGTCCAGATATGAGCCTCAGATACAGCTAAGAATTCAATCTTTTGAAATAACCATCTCTGTAACTCTCATATCCTTTCACAATACACTTATTTCTACCCAATTCATTTGTTTTTCCTGTGTTACCATCTTGCCTCTAGCTACTTGTTCAGCACAGTGAACCTATGTCCATCTGTGTATGTATACATGTCCAGGCCTGCACTTACTCTAATATTGAACTTAAAGAGTGACTTTGCATTAGGAGGCTAGTTAATACCAGACAAAGGAGTGTTTGATCTTTAGAATTAAAAGTGTCAGCTAAGCTGCCTACAATATGAGCATTTTGAAACCTTTGGAAACAACTGGCAGATCTATGGGAACAGTGTAGTTACTGCAGCAACCTCAAAAATATTTCAAATATTCCCTGTTATGGAAATAATGAAAAAGTTATCTTTGCAATATATGAACAGAGACAATTTCAGAAACTCCTATAGATTAATAATCTGTTCAACATTCAATTTTTAAAAGCATTTAATTTTATTTTTCCCTTACCATATATGTCTTTGGTTATGTCTTTCCATTTCTTTAAAGGTTTAGGAATTGGAATGAGACAGCATGATTTTCTTTGCGTCATGTTTCCTATAAGTCTGCATTTAAGCATCTTATCCATGAAAGACAAATAAAACATATCAAAGATGCAAAGGACTGAGAAAAATAGAACATTTTTCTATCCTGGAAGTAGAGTACCTAGGAATTATTATTTCAATCTTCATTAAAAGCAAACTATAATTTTTAATCCTCTGTGCACTTCAAATCCTGATTGAATGAGGTTTTTAAACACCTGCTCTACTTCAAAGTATGCTCAAAATTGCTTTATTGGTTTGGGTCCTAATTCGCTCAAAAACATAAATGGACCTTATCAAAAGTCAACAAGCTTGTGCTTTGTGACTTACTTTCAAGTTATTTTATTTGAAGCACAGGATCCAATTAATTCCAATAGAGCTGTTTTACAGATTAAATTTACATATTAAATGCACATATTAAATTTACATATTAAGTACTAAACTGAGACCAAATTGAAGAATACCAATGGTCTAAAGGCTTTTGGTTCTATAGCTGTCTGCAGTGCAAAGCTATATTTGTGGAAGAGTTTCCTGTTATTAGACAGTTTTATAAGTTACACAGATTCAATTATTTTCACCTCATATTTAGTTCATAAAGACATGTATCTTTCTTAAACTGCTAACACATAGCCTTGGAATGATTTTCAAATATAGATAATAAAATAAGTTAATGTAAATAAATGGTAATGTTTCTGGACACTGGACACACTACATACTGAATTCCTCAGAATTAATTTTTGGAACACTTTAGCTGTATCTTGTTAAGATGAAGTTTAGTTCTGATTTACAGGATCACTGTTGGGTTCCTTATTAAACTGTCACTCAGAGAGTATAAGAGTGGAAAAAAATCATTGCTGTGTTAATTAGATCTGTGGTAGTTTTCAGGCTGGTGGTGACAGCTGCCTGAGTATGGCCCAGTATATCCATTATCCTAGTGGCAACCCTTCCTCTGCTGTGGTAGAAGACTTTTCACAGTCTGACAAAAGGGAAAAGGATGCTGCTTTTCCCCTTAGGGGGCAGTATCACAATCCAGGAAAAAGCTTCAAAGGTTAAATGTATTTTCTTGAAAAACTTTTGTAACGACAAAACATGTTGCAAATTCATTACACTTTGTTCTTTTAAAATTTATTTCTTTCTTAAATGTAGCTGCCTTGCACAAACATGCAATTACATTCAATATGGTACAAATGTTACCAAGAAAAAATTATATTAATGAATACTAGGGGACTATATTGTTCAAATATGTTATGCTTCTTGCATGATTACAGAATTTCAGAAAATTATTCCATGATAAATTAGGTGGTTTTACTTCTGGGCTATACCATGAGGGGTCAGGTGATAGGTAGCCCCTACATCTTCCAGTATGTCTCAGCTGTTAATTATTTTCAGTTTCAGAAAATGGGGTGAAACAGAACATCCTAACGTGCCCTTGTGACATGGAGACTAGTCAAATTTTCGTCAGTGTTCATGAAAGTAATGTCCCTGGTCTGTTAATCAGCCTTAGGCTGCAGTACTCCCAGCTGTTACAGGGATGGAAACTAAGGTACAATATTGGAATTTTACATGCTCTGGAGCAAACTCACTTAGGCAAACACCTCTGGTAAAAGTGCAATAACAAACCCCGCCTCCATTGATAGGAATGTGTTTGGAAAGGTTGAGGGACTCATTTGAATTGCCCTGAGTTTGCTCAAAACTGATATCAATTAGCAGCTAATACTTCTCATAAGCCCTAAAACTCCACATCACTAATAAGCATTCACTTGTTCATGTGGTCAGCATTCTAAATCACATGTGAAAAGCAGAACATTCTTTGTCAAGCCAGTACAGCATTTCTTCAATAGTAGCGCAAAACTAGATACAGTGAGTCAGGTCAGGCCTGCCAAAAGCAATAGTATCGCCCGCTGAAACCATGAGATTTTCCCTTCTGCTTTCAGAAGCACTCTCTCTTTTTCCTCTAGTAGTGTGCTGGGAGATGCTGCTCATCAGTGTGGTGAGCAGATATGGTACACAAAATGAATCAATAATTTAGTGAGTATTCCTGGGCTACCACTTGTACCTGTACTTGAGGAGCATGCTTAGTAACTATTTCCACACACACTGTTGTTTCTGTGCATTAAAAATAAGCCAGTCCAAACAAGAATATGCTGTGAATCCACTGAAGTCAGTGAACAGTCTCTCTCTGCCCTTTCTTCCGGGGTCTCATGCTGTGCCTTGCTGAGAAAAATGACCTAATGAATTTTTACGGATCTCTAACTTTGATGACTCACTGTTGTTATCATCACCAGGTTTCCACTTCAATCTCACTTTCTTCAGCATAATTATCTCGTATTTTCTGTCACATTTTTTAATTCACAATTTAATACTGAAAATTATTTAGAATTTTTTGATATTTATGGGATTTATTTTTTATATTTATGGGATATTTATGGGACTGCTCAAAAGAAATAAGCCATGTCTACCAGTCAGAATACAGGCCACAATTAGTGTGGAATTAAAATTTTTCCCATGCATATAAATTATTCCCCTTCTTAAAGTCTTAGAGAACAGGTGGATGAGACTTTAGTATTGTAAAGTTCTGTTGATTAAAACAAGAAGCAGTAATCGAGATATGAAAAAATCTTTCTGTTCTTCAGTTTTTGGTCTGAGCTCATGAACTTGCTTTCAGGCTAAGGATGCAATCCAAAGCCACGTGTCTAGAAAAATAAAGCTGTGGTCCACTAGTAAATGAGGTATTTCAGCCAGAATGTTTACAAGATGAAAAAAAAAAGTTAAATACATTTGTCTGGAAGCTTTGTTATCATTCAAGTGGATGTATGAATGAGCTACTAAATTCAAAGCAAGGAAGAGAGAGAAAATAGAAAGGTATATCAAGATTAACTGTTCAGTGTTCATAGTCCACCCTTCATACAGTGGAAGAATATAGTGGTAAGTTTTCTTCTCTCTGAATTAAGGAGTCTTTGCTCATGGAACACATATGCCATTTTCCTTCCATCTTAACCCCCTTTGGAGATCTCTATTGATCAAAGGTTTAAAAAAGTGGCAGTAATCCACATTAGAACAAGGAAATCAAAAAATTGTTGTCCTTTTGCCAAAAAGGACAATGTACATTAGTGCTTTCCTTGATTTACCTTTTTGATGATATGTACAAGACCTTCCAGACAGGCAGGGGATGAAGAATAACACATTATATTTGTCCTCAGTAAAGCAAGAATGTCAAGAAACTTGATTTTCATATGAAGACACAAAAAAAAATCAAGAGCCTCTATGAAAATTTCAGGTTTTCTGTTGATTTTATCAAATTTATTTTAGTGTCTGATATAAAAGAGATATAAAACATGAAATCATGGTCATTTTCTTTGACTATGTTCTCATAAGCAGTGTTTGTCCCCCCAAAAGGGTTTGGATATTTTTTTATTACCTTCATATCTCAAAAACTTGTTTGGAAAACAGGTTCTCACAAGTAGCAACATGTGATTTCATGTGGGATGAAAACCAGCAAGAGTATCTAGTACATGAGCTTAATTTGACAATTATGGCTCTATAACAGGGTTGCTCATACTATTTTTATATCCAGTAGAAAAATAAAGAGTCGTAACATTTCTGATTTTGAAATGGAGAATTCATGCTTCAGAAGTTAGTAAAATTCTCATCTTGTTTACACCTGAACAAAAAACTGAAAATTTCATTGTCAAATGAAGATTGTTACACTCACAGTTATACACTTCAGTGAATAACTCATGAAGATTGTTGAATGGGCGTGTAAAGGCAATGTGACTTAAATTATGCAAGGTTTCTAAAAATATCATAATCCACAATCCATTCACTGCAGAATTCAATCCAGCAGCTCTGATGAAACTGGAAAGATGCATTTTCTGAAGTTATCATGAATTACAACATATGCATTAGGACTGAATTTACTAGTTTCTCTCATGCTTACAACTACATATAGTCCAATGACTCTGGTTATTCTGTTGTTGTAGAACGCTATTTTGTTTCTGACAAGAACCTAGCAAAGGAAATGGAGAAGGAAATACCTGTATTGCTTACACTGAGAAAAGATATCAAAACTTTTTTTTATTTATTTGTTTAACAATTTGTTAACTGGTTACTTGGCACCAGAAATTTAGATATTGCAGTATAATGCAGCAGCACAAAACACTAGTTTCTCATCCCAAAACATTTGTTTCCGTGAGAGAGGCTAGAGGAATATTAGATTTGTAACAGCCCTGCTATAAGGAAACACTTGGTCTCCTAGCTGCTGCAGTTATTATCAGCTGCAACTTACTGGGTTTCCTCGTATTAATATTATCACTTGGCAAAGAATTACAATACAAGTTTAGCCAGTTATTTAGCCATCTCTGAAGTGTCTTAACTCTGTAAAGCTTGGTATTAAATAGACAATTTTATTAGTTTTGAGGAATATGTGTTCATGGTATTGTCTGCAATTCAGTTAAATAAAAATGAAATGAGTTGGGAAATTGCTATAGTTGGACTAATTGCATATAATAGCCTAGAAAAATATGGGGATTACAGATTAAGCTAAATCCTTCAATAAAGCTTCCTTATTCTAGCCATATTTTGGATTCCCTTTCCTTGCAACAAACTATGTATAAAAATTGAACATCTCACTAAATTACCTTCCTTTAATTATTCAAATTTCAAATAGAATATTTTTTCATCCCTTGTCTTAATTTCTTGGCTGAGACCAGAAAAAATAAATTAATTTCATTAAAGAGACATTAGAGCTACAGCTAAAGCTGGTCAGTAATACACTGACTTATTGAATCATCTTGTAGTAAATTAAAAATTATTTCAACAGCCCACAGGCTAAAGTATTAAAACCGACATCAAACTGCTTTCTCTTTCACATGTAAGAATTAAAGGAACCAGAGGGCTGGAGTGTAAACACAGAGTCCTATGTTCATTTATTCCCAGGGATGCCACCAGGAAATTCAGGCTTTCTGCCTACTATTGATACACACAAATTTGCCAAGACTTGTATTCCTAAAACAGCAGAACATCCTAAACTCATCTCTGTACCCCAGCCTACATTGCTGGAGGAGCAATTTTCTGAGTAACGTGCTAGAAAGGTCAGAATGTTCAGAAACCAATGCCTACATCGGTATATAGAAAGTTGAAAATTATGTTAGTTATGTTGCTGAGAAGCCAGTACATTGTTTTCATCATGTCTCATAGGCTCTAGATCAGATTAAAGAAAAAAGCAAAACAAAACCAAAACCAAAACATCTTTTTATGTAAACCCCCATATTTGCTTTTTTCAAAAAAATGTCCCACAATAGAAAACTTATGAGCATAGAAAGAAACCCTAGAGCCTTGTTAATGGTTTGATACATAACTAAAATGTATGAGACATGATTATTTTATCAAGGGATAAAGTAATTCCCATTTTCCATATTTTTGCTTAGATGAATGGGAGTGCTCACAAATTTTATGCTTCTTGTTTGAGCTAAAATATCTGTACATACCTATATATAAAAATATATAAATTAAATTCCCTCTAGGCAATGTATAGTCTTCAAGGATACTGAATCTTATTTAAAAAAGGAGCAGGACAATCTGTGTCTGTAGTGGATTTGATAAGCAGAAGTGGATTTAACAGTGTGAAGGAAGCCTCAGCCTAGTTTTTATTAGAAGTGTTTGTAAAGCAAGCAATATCCAAGAGGGGGCACACTAGAATATATGATGTGGGAAGAGATAAGTCTACATTTTTGGACATCTTTACAAGCAAGCTGGAAAATACCAGGAAAAATACACATAATCTTAGGAGAATAAAGTAGATCCATTAATCTCTTCAGACCCCTAGACAGAAAAAGTAGAGTTGTTTACATGCTTCTGGAGGGCAAAGTTTGGAACTTCAGCATAGGTTTTAATCGTGCATCCACGTAATTGTTTTAATTTGGCTCAAGAAGATGCTTTCCAAGTGAATTTTGCAATTATTCTCTCACTGCACCTTGGTTTGCATAGAAGAGGGGTGTCAGGAGGCACCTCTGTTCCCTTTAGGTAACACCACAGTGAAAGCTGAAATCTGGGATCACATTTAATGTATTTTAGCCATTAGTTAGCAATCATCTCATGGGGTTACTCTAAATTGGTCTGGAGTAAAGTGACTGCAGTGCAGACTAAGTTCCTTATATAACCTGTGTTGCTCTACAGAGCCTCTCCTATTAGAACATTCTTCTTGGTAGTGTAGACATGATTTAAGGCTTTTACTGGTTAGAACAAAAAGTTGCTGATGCAGTCAGGATCTGTTGAACTTCTGAATCCTTTACCACAGATACAATGAAAAACAAGCAGAGGACAATAAAAGGGGAGGCCGAAATTGAGATGTGCACCTTTTAATCCCCTTTAACAGCAGAAATAATTTTATTAGACAATACTTATACTGTATTAGATCATCTCTATGCATTTCTAATTCTAGACATGAAAAAAACATTCATAACACTGAAATTCAGTTATCTTAAGGCAAATCAATAGACACCAGGAATCTCCTTAGGCATCACAGTTCTTCATCTTTCCTGAGGGTACTTTCCAAAACAGCATTTCTAAAACAGATTGCAAATGAAATAAAAATCTTATGCTAAAAGGTCATGCCTTTTATGCTTTCTTCTCAATTCATATCTGACCTATTTTTTATCTTAGAAAGACACTATCTTTTGAAAATATTAAGTCACCAACAGAATATAAATTAGTTAATCACCTCATAATACAATGGCCTCTCTCCTCCTGTGCTTCCCCATTCTTCTGGGTGTCATCCAGCAACCAACACATAGCTGCAAAAGATCAGGAAAAAATTGTTAAGATCTGGAGAATAGGCTTCTGATTGCTCTAATATAAGAAACCCTTTCTGTTATACCTCAAACTCTATTCCAAAAGCTTAAATGGGCTTTGTGTCTCTTGATGGTTTCTCAGAATGTTTCCAATTGCACTGAAACACATGGATAATCATGATTATAGATAGTTTATAGCCAGAACAACTTGTTTATAATTCAGAAAAGGATCAGGAACAAGCACCAACATTAATAATGGGATGCTAAAAGGACAGGGAATGGCTTGACTGTCAGAATTTTTTCCTGATGGTTGCAAACTACAGGGAGCTGCTGGAGGCACTGAATGAGAAACAGCCATATGGTAAAGGTCAGTGAGCAAAGATTAGTGAAGGAGGGTTGTGTTCAGGTGTTCAGGTTGGATGCTTTAGTCAAAATTAAACTGTCCTTTTAGGCTTTATTACTTAAGCAAGAGGTAAATTATAAAGAGGCCTTGTGAAGATTATATCTAATTACCCTGAAAATTGAATCTACCTGGAAAGAGCTAAAGGGCAAACCAGAGTGCCTGTACCTTGGTTGTAATGCTGATGGAGCATCAAAGAGTGATGGTGGAGGTTTGAGGGCAGCTTTATTAACTCTGACACAAAAATATTTGGTCTACAGGCGACCTGACCTCCAGAAGTTCTCACAAAGGCTTGAAATTCTACTCTGAAATGGGCACAATAAAACTGGAGGATAAAATCAGAGCCAAAATACTGTAATGGCCTGAGAGGATGAAAAAATGGGAATTCTCTCCATATGTACTATATATATATATATATTATATATATATGCATATTTGAAACACAAACACACACGTACACATCTACACAGTAATTATCAGAAAGCTCACAGGAAGTTCTGATAACAATTTGTAGGAAAAATGACCAAAAAAAAAAAAATTATGAATTGTCTAAGATGCAAGAAGTGGCTCCTCTGACCACTCACATGATGGTAAGATTCACAACTTGCAGTCTGCAGACTTGTTATGGTCCAGCTACAAAGTATTGCAGATCTGTTCTCCCCCAGATCCTCTCATGGGCAGGATTTCAAAGTAGTCAAGGCAGCCAAAATAAGAGGATAGTGAAATAATATTGAATTGCATATATTTCGGAAAACATAAACTTCTAAAAAATTGCCAATAATTGTCCTTCTGTCTTACAAAGCCATTTTTATTTCTCCTAGAAGAGTACTACTTGTATTGGCTTTGATTACAGAAAAGCACAATCCCCTATTCAAGTAATGGAGGACTGTCTCTCTTTTAAACACAGACTGAGTGCTGGTAGGCTGCAGTATTTCACTAAAGATGGAGGCTGGACTGAACATAGGAGACTAAGTAAGGAAGAAGATAAAAAGGGCAACACATTCCTGTGTGAAATGTTATAATAATTTTGTCTCAGAATCAGACACCAACTTCCACCTCTGCATGTGTGCAAGCAGACACCACCGGCACCACAGGGTATCATTCATTTCCTCCTGCCCAATATCACCAGGGCAAGATTTTGAAATTGCGCCCGAGTTTAACTCTCTCACAGACACGCAGTCCAGTCTCACAATTACCAACACCCGTACAACTGAATTGCAATAAACATCAAGGAAATGATAACTCTCTGCAGCACTGACCCTACCCAGTGCTAATTTTTTGTATCCCTACAGCTCTTGAAGTTCATATATCCAAATATTAAGAAGGTTTGGCATACGGCCAAATTTCCTTCATGATATATGTTAGGTCTCGGGAATGACATTTTTTGGTGAGGAAAATATTTCTAGCTCTGACCATTGGATAATGAACCCCACTACTTACAATAAACAAAGAAACTTCTATTAAGGCCGAAGTCAGTGATCCTGACTACATTGTATAAGATGGAATTAATTTAATAATCTATCCTTTTTTCACTGAATGAATGAATGAATGAATGATTCCTCACTCAGGAGCTTATCTTAAAAATACTGAGCCTTGTTCTTTTTACAGTCTCTATCTGAAATAATCTTTGGAACTAAATAATGAATTCTTTTCCTCTCATATCTCATGCTAGTATTGATTGAAATGAAAACTGACTTTGACAAGTGCAGTTTTACTCCATTGCTTAGGGAAATGTGAGCATAGTATTTAAAGGGGCATGGCAAAGGAATGATCCCTTAATGCCTGTTTAGGACTTTCCAGGTATTGCCTCTCCTGAATTTTTTAAGGAGAGAGCAAAAGAAAAGTCAAGTGCAGTTGATGTATAAATAATCCTTTGGATATTGTCTATGACAGTTGGTTCTCACGCAAGAACAGGTGAATTCCTCATAACCATTTCAGTGTTAGAGGAAGTTGACTAGTGAATACATAATTTAGGTTAGAAACGTGTACCAGGAGACAAGGTTACAGATGTTTTCCAGAAGGCAGAAAACAAAAGGCCAGTTATTTAACTGTTCCAGTTGGTAGAGGAGAGGAGAGTCAGCCTATTTTGTGACTGTGTGTATGAGGCGGATCCCACATAGTTCCTCAAGGGAACACATTTTGAACATAAAAAAGCTGAAATCAGGTCACTAACAGTAATCCAGAATTCAAGAAAGATTCTTCCCACTCCTAGAGTAAACAGAATTTTTCCTCCTGGTGAATTTTCTTTAGTCCTATTTACAAAGTGTCTAAAACCAGCAATTTCTACCACTTCACTTACAGAGTGAGGTTCTTCATGCAAAAATGCTTCACATCATCTTGTGAGCAGAGACTGTGTAAGGGTTTTGTTTAACAAGGTAATTACAGAATGTTACTCATGAGGTTACTGGAGATTGCTGCACAACAGGACTTTGTTCTCTGTCATTCTTGGTAATACTGACAATAGATTTCCTCATTCAACAACACAGTTGCAGTCCTTCATTTAGAAAATAATAATGAGAGATTTTAAATGCTTGGGATAGTCATGCAAAAAAATACATGTGTTGTATACTATGCTGGACTGTTACACTGTCCAAAGAAAATTCTCCTTGATATCCAAACAAGAAGGAAATGGACTTACAAGTGAAAGCAATCTAAATAAGCTAACACCCAAAAATTATTGTCTTAAAAACCATTTTGTTTTGTCTTTTTATTTTCTTCATTTTAACCTAAGAAGTTCACTGAGGTTATGTTTTAAGCTCTTCTCTTCAACTACAGGCAAATTTTCCTCTCAGCTGAAAGTTAATACTGGCATAGACTCAGGACTTGTGGCTAAAAGGAAAACACCAGCTACCACCAGAGTCATGATAATATCATACTGAACTCACCTCAAACCTCCTGACTGTGGGTCCTTTGAATTCATTGCAGAAACAGCTGGCATTGAGGAAATGACTCAGGTGCCAGATTCAGGGTTGCTATCATGAGGTGCCAGTTTTAGGGCTGTTGTCATGAAACAGAAACCAGGGACAATATATTTCTGCCCTCACAGTGATAGTACAGTACATGCTCAAGCCCAAAGCTGCTTCACCCTAGTAAGGTAAAAAAGCCACGATGACAATACAACTGCAAAACACTGTCCTGTTCCTTCTTCCCCTTCCTTTGACATTCTGTGTTCTTCCCACCTGAGCACAATAGACATCTCAAGCCTTTTGGCACCCATTTTTCCCCCAAAGTCACACCAACAGATTTTTTTAAATACTGTTTATTGAGGAAAAATGTATCTATTGTTTATTTTGCCATGGCTTGTTTTTTTTATCTCTTCTCTTTCCACCCTTCCCCCTTCCTGTCCACAAAACCAGTGTTGTGTAACTCTGTGAACAAGTAGCCAGTGCTAGAACTGGAATGTCAACTTCACTGAGACAGCAGTGAAAAATAATGCGAAAAGGTCATGACGGTGATAAAGTATTCCTGCATCTTTCTGTTGAGAAATACTAGGTTTTTGTTGACTTTGCAGGGCTAGTCAGAAGCAGAATGATTTGAAATCAGACTGACTTCCCCTTTCCTTACATAAGCCGCTTACATAAACAAAAAGGTAAGCAACCACTTAACCTGGATTAAGGACTATCTTTGAGTTACAATGTCCTCAGTCATGGAGTGACCAGGACTGAAAAGGAAGTTTTTAAGCATTATCAGCCTATTCATGGAGTTGAGTTTGAGTTTGCTACATAAGCAGAGCAGCTCCATCTACTTATCTGCATTCTTACCAGGGTAATTAAATGGAGATGCCTTTCAGTGTGTAAGAGTACTATTAATTTTCATTTTTATAGAGTTTCTTATAGGTTGCCAATATATTACATGGGAATTGCTTCAAAATTCAAAGTGGAAAGCATTTTCCACTGCTGGGAATCAAAAAATAAAACTTATATTTTGAAATTTAATTTCTCAAAATATGTTAAAGATTCTGTTGAAAGTGGCTTTGATTAAATAATGCATTGAAGTAATTATCAATAGCATTAATTAAGAAAGTGAGACTATTAAGAGGATGTGTTTCAGTGGTTAATATTTACTCGATAAAACACTCCATGGCTTGAGTCAGCAGGATGAGTGGGAGAAGTACTTGTGGAGTGCTTCTCAGACGTGGAAGCAAATTTGAATTACTCTGTCTTAATGAAAAGGGTACAACGAGGTAGCTCTTGCTTGAAAGGATCCTCTTTCTTTCTTATTTCCCTTTTATCTCCATCTCCTCATCTGTTGTTCCCAGACTCTGGCCTACTGCTTGGAAAGGAGGGTTTCATACTCTGCAGCTTTGTGTTGCAGGGTGAAGTAGACAAGACAGCGATACCTTAAGACTACTTACAGTCTGTCTTTTGGGGACATCTGCTGCTCCCAAAAACTCAGCTGCACTATCAAAATGCCACTTTTTCCCACACCTACAGTGCCAAGCATAAGACTTTCCAAGCAGATGCAACTCATAAACTTAAACAGCTTTCCTTCTATTCACTTCAGAGCAAGAGAGTCAAAGTCCCTATGCTACTGTGCTCTACAGTAAACTGGCACTGCATTGGCTATCCAAAAAAATTGATGTTTCTAGACATTTAGTGCAGGTGTCTAGAATTGAACTTTTAATATCACTACATTATTATGCAAACAAGTTAAGCAAATTTCCCTTTGCCAGGAATAGACCTGCTCACAAGAGTTAGCTCTGCAGAAAACTGGTCATTCATAGTAGTTATTCCTGCACAATTTGATCCTTTTCAGACTGAAATTAAAATTAAAAATTTTAGTGGTTAACAGAAAAATGTAGTGAACTGATAGAAAATTAATTTCATGTGAGATCTAAAGATAGCAGAACTAAAGAAAGCAGTTTTGCAAGTACCTCCATAAGAGCTATGGAAATAACAGGTAATTATTTTTCTTTATTGAGGATGAGAACTTATCCAATCTGGTCTTGCTTGTTAGCATGAATATGTTAGTGGTGGAATTACAGGGATGTTGCGAATTGTATATTTAGAGACAAAAATCCTGGGTTAACTTCAAAAGAAACTTCCATGTTCCAATTTTACCCCAAAAAAAACATTTTATGTAATTTGATTTATTTTCAGTCAGATTCAAGTAAGTAAAGGTTAAAAAATACAATATATTCCATCTTTCTTGTCGCTGAAGTCATCTCTCTCAATCCCTCATATACTGACTATCTGGGCCTCAGATAGACATATTAGCCATATTCATATTAGAAAAGACCTTGTATCTGTACCCTGGAATTCAGACTCCACCCATATTTTATTTTGTCATATTCTTTTTTTCTTAAGACCTGAATTCCTGAAACTGCAAAACTCCACTCAGCTAAGAAAGAAAAAAATTAAAAAAAAAGTTCCCCTTCTTTTTTAACCTTGTAAAACCAAATGTGGGATGTTTGAGTGAATACAGAACTTGAAGTCAAAATGAAACTTGTGTACCTAAATCTGGCCACGATCACTACTTGTACTGATTATCAGGCATAATGTAAAGGGAAACTTGAGAAAAAAAATCTGTTACTTGTACAGTCTGTAGCACCAAGAATGAAAACTGTCAACAGGGCAGAATACTACATATTTCAAGTGCTTTTATGTCTAAACATCACACTGTTTATGACCTTGCAATACAACTCAGATATACCTAAAACCAAGAGTTAAGTCAAAGTGGTGCTGATTTGAAACTTTCATAGGAATAAGCTTCAACAAACACAAAAAAACCTCATTCCCCCTACAGAAAAATCAAAGCATCTGACTCTTTCAGTAAAAGCAGTCTTTGCTAAGGAAAAAGTAATAGAGATAGATTGATATGATTTTTCGATAGAATAAGTTTCTGACTTGTAATTGGACATATTTTGATTTTAAAATAACACTGTTAAACAAGGTCATAATTTTTATATTTTTGACAGGAATAGTCATACCATATGAAATTCTATAGTATTTTATATTTTCTAACATAAAAAAGTATATGTCAAGATTTTCCCTATACCTACAAAACTTTCTGATAATACATTTTGTGTCATTTAAATGGCTGCCTTTCAAAGAGTCTTTGCTATCACATGAAACTTCATAAACTCTTCAAACCTATTTTCTATCGGTAACAAAGTGATGTATGAGGATTAGGTAGGTTTTCCTTTTGTTTTGAAGGTGTTATCCTGGTCATCCTTATATTCCAAAACCTAACCATTAATTTCTGCAAAACACCATCATAGCCATAAAAAACATGAAGAAATTTATTTATGAAGCTTTAAGAGGCATTTAAAATTTCTATAGCAAATCCCTGTCTATGGAGACTAAACATCACCTTATCTTCACAACCATGTAATAATAATTATAAAAAAAAAAATTAGGCAAAGCTTTTTTCTTTTCTTGTAATCACACACAGGACACTTCTGCCATAAGCATACTATGGATAATGAAGGCTGAAAGGGCCAATAAGCAACATCACTCTCCCTTCCAAAGTACAGCATTTATTACTCAGGCTGTCAGAGCTGAAAGGCTTTAGCACGTGTGCTTATAACAATATGTTAGCTGTTATGTGCTGCTTGTGGCAGCAGCTTAAAACCATTTGAAAGCAGAAGTTAAAGAAAGCTTTTGCACAGTTAAGGATAATATTGCTAGAGCAATCATTAATGCACCTGTGAAGATAGCCTAAAGACACTGCTTTTCAGATGCTGGTTTGCATCCTGCTGTGAGAAACCTGATTTTGTGGTGTGAGCCTGCATTTTGTACCAGCTGCCTGCTCATTTACAATGAAGTTGGGGGAAAACCACCCCTCGCTTCTCCAGAGTCCATCAGTGGGAGAACAGGTGCCTTTAAAAGGGTAAATTATTAACATCCACTCTCACCTGAAATGTCTCCAATGGCTGCATCAGAACATTGTTATGATACAAAATGCACTTGTACAGAGCAAAACCAGCAAGAGATTTGGAGTTCCATTTTTCTGGACTAAGACAAGAGGCACCAGAACTCCGCTTTGAAAAGAGCAAAGCAGTGCACAGCACACTTTTAATTGTGCAGAGTGTACTCAGCAGTCAGGATGTATCTTTTAAGTTGTTGCAGTCTGAAGCAAGAATTTCTGGGAAAAATATGGTGGTACATGTAGGACAAAAGCTCTTCCTCATTTGGTTTTCCAAATGTCTGAGGAAAACTTGAACACTCTTATCAGTAGATTTTGTCTGGTCCAGACCAAGGAGAGAAATTAATTCCAGGATCTCAGCTCTCTCAGAAAACATGCTAATGGTTTCCCTCGGTGTTGTACCTACTCTGCACCTGCTCTGTCATGTCCTGCTTTTTCAGCTGGAATAAATAACACAAACAGGTCGCAGTACTCCAGATTTCTTAAATAAGATAATAAAGCACAACATCCACTCCTATATCGACATTCTGTACTCTTTTAAAGGAAGTTTAATCCTGTAATTTTTGTACAATACTTATGTAGTAAATGCAATCTAATCAAAGATTAGCTAAGAAAGTAATAGGTTCATCTCCACTTAACTCACATGGAGAGACATACTTCCAAGAGATACTGTTCTTCATCATAGCTCAATAATATTCTTAGTTGTTTGCTTCTCATTCAGTGGCCCCCTAAATACTGCATGTAACTTGAAACTTCAACAAACTGAAATGAAAGTTTCTTATTCTCCGTCAGAGCATTTGTCCGACTAGGTGCATCTGAAGAGTTTGTTGGAATTTCCTTGAAAGAGCTTTCAGACTCTTGGATTATTTCTTACATAATCAAGAAATAGAAACTTGCTTTAATAAAAACTAAGTCAAAGTTTACTTTCCAATGGACTTTACTTGAAAAATGTTTTTGCAGAATGCACTTTGTACAGAGGAGATAATTTTGGATTGTAGAGAGATTCAAACCAATATGAGTGCTCAACACAGCTGAACTTCTGGTGTCCACTGGGCCAAGTGCAGCTACAAGAGCTTAGGGAAATAAATACTTTCAGGGTTTCACCTGAGATGAGAATTTAAACATTCTCTACATGGGAGTCAAGTGTTGAAATTCAAATACTTAGTCTAAAAAGAGATTTAGACAGAAATCCTCCAAGGGAATATTGAGCAAAGTAATTAATCCAAGTCTCAAAGTTAACAACTGCAACAGTGATTAATTCAGCAAGAAATATTATTTTCTTGCAGTGAGAGATTTTCTTGCAGAGAGAAATGGCATTTATGAAGAAGACAAAAACAGGTGTCCATCATGGTTCCTTCTGTTTTTACAGACCTATGAGAGCTAAAACCTCTCACCTATGAGAGCTAAAACCTCTCTCATAGTAGATGTTAACCAGTTTTACCTTCCTGACACATGATTTCTCCAGTGCTGCCATCATCCTTCAGTATTTCCTCTTCCTTTTATTTGTTTGCTAACCCAAATCTCCACCTTCAAAGAGCAGGCAAACCCCTGAAGGCAGAGACTGTCTCTCATTCTGTTTGCACAGAGCATGACATGATCCTGACAGGTGCTACAGGAGCACACAAGCTTAACTTCATTCATCAAATACTCCCAAACTGAATGAGTATCTTTGAGAGAACAAAAAAGACTCTGGTGATCGTGGGAAATAATGAACTAGGGATATTTTTAATTGGAAGGGGGAAGAGGGGGGTGTTTGAGGGGTTACTTTATCTTTTTTTTATTTCTTGATGGTGGATGTTTGTTCGTTTGGTTTGTCTGTGATTGGTTGGTTGGTGTTTTTTTTTCCCCCAGAAGAATCGCCAGGACAGGGCTGAGCTGTATCGGTGTTGTTTTATTCTACCACACCAGCACTGTAATCAGGTCACTCTTGGTTTTCTCCCAGGATCTTCAGACATTGAGTTCTGAGGTTTGGTTTTTATTTTATTTTCAGATTTAGATTGTGTTATCTGAACAGATTTTACCTATTTCTTCTGTTTTGACATTCTCTGGGTATGCACTCAATATATTAAACTTTTTTTCCACAAGATCTAGGGATCTAGCAAGCAGCTGCTAACCCCAAACTCCACCTCCTCCTCCTCAGGTTGCTAACACAGTTAAGTATGTTCTTTTTTCAGAATGCTAGAAAGTATGTCCTCAGGAAGACTGTTCACAGATCACCCCATCACCCACCTGTATGGTGAAGCTGAGTGAGCTGGAATTGTCCTTTAAAAGACAAAGCCCTTGCAAATCAGAGGAAGATGATATTTTGGCTTTTGAAAGTAAAGCTTATATCTACCTTATTAAATAACTGCCTAAACAGACTACCTTCAGCTTCAACTGCTTATAGTTGTTGAAGGAGTTACTGTTCTCTCTTTTTCACAATTTTAAAAATCTGCATGAAAGCTCTTTGGCAAAATCACCATTTGGCTACCTTTGGAGATTGCAGAACTGTTGCCAAACCAGGTAGCTTTTGAAGTGATGGTCTCCCGTGGTAAAACTCTGACTGCTGGGTTGTATACTATCTAGATGACTGGGTTCAGAGAAAGGACAGCTCAGATATAGCAGCCTCGTCTCTTCTTGATGGGTAACTAGAACTTGAAATCTCAAAACTAGAACTTTGAAGTCTCAAAATCCCACATGTGTCATTGCCCCCTTACTCTAAATGCTGCAGCCCATTACAGGAACTCAGTCAATTTGCCTTCCAACCACTGGCTTTCTGGAAACTCATGAATCAATACAGCAACATGGGCTACCTTTATTTATGATTATTAGAAAATCAGTCAGCTTGGAAGTAATGTGCTGTCATTATAGGTCCTTTTCTTAGCTTATGATTTGTTAATTTTTTAAAGTCCATGTATTAGTGGAAGCCAGGGGACAGAAGACAAGTCATTTGCACGCACACTTATAGATCATCTTTCCCCAAGTGAATGAAAGGTGAACTAGATGGCTCATGGCTTTTACGTCCTTTAAGACCCCTCGAAACCAGAATGACAGATTATAACAATTTATCTGCATGGCTGCTGAATCTCTTATGAGTTTATTCAGAAACCTGCAGACTAAAGCAACCATGGCATTCAACAAGTATCTTGTGCACTAAGGCTGTATGCCAGCACTATGAGACAAAAGACATTATCATATATCACTTTAAAATGGTACATAGCTTCTGGAGTGGATTTGTGGGCTTTTTCTTCATTCTAAAAGGAGCTTTACTGGGCACGAGTTCTCCTGTAACTATGGAAGATAATAAGTAAGTTCAAATCCTAAGAAAATTATATTGTAAGTGGAATGAAGCTGAGACGCTTTTTGACTTAGATTTCTCATGATGAGTAAAAAAAAGTGTAGAAAGTTATAGCGTATATCACACTTCCACAAACAGCTATTTCCTCTTTAGAAAAATCCAATGAGTGTGGAAGACTGTTTTCTCTCTATACAAATTCCAAGTATTTGTATAAAGGAACCCAAAACCACAAAGCAATAGGATTTTTGCCAAAACCAGTGTGCTTGACATAAAATACATAAAGAATCAACTTTGGTTCATGAAATAGGGTACAAACTGTGCTCACTTAAGTATTTGGGATCTGTTCCCCTGAGAACATGCTGCCAATTTTATGCTGAGGTTACCTCCCCAAGCAAACCAGTCTAACAGAATCTAAGGAGAAGCTACATGCTGATCAGCAAATATGAGTTTCAGATAATTCTAATGGTTTACCCTGTCATAAATCCTCCTACAAAGCCTGCTGATGAAAAAAGCATTTACACAAGAACTGTTGATTATACTTGTATACCACTAACTCCTGTATTGCTTTTCAATTATTTCATGATGTGCAAGTCACTAGGAAAGTTAGAAAAATCATCTTGTCCTGAATTAATCTATTAGCATAAGTGTTTGTGGTGTTATATGTCAAGATGAACTAAACATAAATGGATATAACATGCTTATTTAAAAAAAAAAAATTAAAAAAAAGGTAGTCTTTTGACTCAGTTAAATTGCAGCCTCAAGTTTTTGCTCCTGCTTTTGTCTTCTTAATATTTGCTCCAAGTCATTACAAAAGCCTTGGCTTCACTTTGTTCATGTCCAGATGACTGTCCAAAATTGTAGGAACTACAAAAAAGTACTGCAAACCAAGCTGAAGTTGTTCAGCAGTTTTCTCTTTTTGCAGACCCTATTACTCATTTATACACCGTGGCATGCTAATGGCGATTATTAAAGCTTGCTTTGGCTAAAAATTTTGTGCAGTTTTATAATTTACATGATAAATATAGCAATAACTTCTACTGGACTGACAAATCTTCTTCATGAGATCCATTACAGATGAGAATTCCCATATCCCATTAATGATTTGATTTTTTCACAAAACACACAGGAAAATCAAAAGCAGTTAAGCAATAGATGAGAAACGGTCTCAGGCCTAAATCAATAAATAATTTTTATTTCTTGCCTTTTGAGACAGAAAGAAAGGAGGGATATACCAGAACTATATCCACATGAAGAGTTCTTGACTGCATTTGGCCCTAAAGTTTTCACATTTTGAAATACCTAAAGATATCCTTGAAAAAAGAATAGAAATAAAACTTTAAGTTAGGCCCATTTTTGGATATATGTTATATGAAAGTATATATGCTGTTTCCATACTGCTTTCTCTATCTTTGCCTGCACTGGCTCTTTTCTCCTAGACTCTTGAATGAGCACTAGAAATGGGAAAATTAAAACAAACAAAGTAGTTGATGCAAAGAGTTCTCACAACTAAGGGGCAAAGAAACAGCAGGAAGTGACTTTGATAAATCTCAATATACAAAATTTGATACATGTTAAAATAGTGAAACATTTAATGAACTATCTGTATTTTCTTTGCCGGTTTTAAGCGCTTTGAAAATTAGTGTTTCAGAAATAATTTGTGCAGTAATTCTGGATATACCTACATTAGCCTTGTCAGTGAGCATTTATTGGGCAGGAAAAATCAATAATCTTTATTGTCAAACTATCCCCCTGTCTGTCCCTGGAGCAATCTGGATGTCAGCCTGGTCCAAGGACAGAGGCTGAAAGAGGGTTCTCCTTTTCTGGAGGAAAAGGGCATTTCATGGGAAAGATATGGACTATCCCATTCCTGGTGATTTCAATGCCAACACATGTGCCCTGGACATATTAATTTTTAATGCAGTTATAGTGTTATCCTCCTAAAACCCAAAAAATAAAGTGGTGGTATATTACTTTCACCTTGAATATAGTTTCTCTCACAGGTAATTCTGTCAGACTTTTAGGGGTACTTCAGCTCTGTAGCATCACAAATTCACACAAAAGAAACAGAAATGGGCAAAGGAAAAAAAGTAAAGGAAAAAAGTAAAGGGTTAAATCAGACTGGTACAGACCTTGTATATTATGGTCATCCACATATTTCATCAACTAAACTAGTTCTCCATCCCTGATCAGCCTCTGATAAAAATTATAATTTCCCAGAGCAATATTTTTCTGCTCTGTTGTAGTTGACCACGTAGTTCTCCCTGGCAAATTGCAGTGTCAACTTTATTGGCATAATTTAATTTTATTTACCCAGGAAACAAAATTCTTCAACCAGAAAAACTGGTTGTGGCTTTTATTTTTCAATGTTACAATGAAGTGGACTTTCAGAGAGCAAAGTAAATATTTAATTAGCGGCAAGTTATATAAAGCAATTACCTCTATAGGAAGTGCACTTTCCCCTACTTTATGTAAGAGATTCATTGTTTCCAAAGACGAATTTTGTCAGAATAATGACTTTATGATACATTTATATAAAAGGAGAGAATATCACACACCGGTAGTGATCATAAGTAATATTTATCTATTATTGGTTTATCTTTTGTCAAAAGCTCCAAATATTCAAAGGAAATTAAAGAAGCCTTATTTGCATGCTGCATAAGGCTGTCTGTGCTATAAGTATTTGTTACATTGAAATCTCAGAAATAAGGGTGTATTTGTGTAAACTGACATTTTTAATACTTGATATTGTCAGAAAGTAACAATACCTTATTGGCCTAAATTACTGTCCTTAGAGATGATATTACAG
The DNA here is from genome assembly GCA_013400315.1 of Bombycilla garrulus. NCBI lineage: Eukaryota > Metazoa > Chordata > Aves > Passeriformes > Bombycillidae > Bombycilla > Bombycilla garrulus. Next base: position 42,545 of record VXBU01002488.1, read on the forward strand.
AATAAAAAAATACCTTTATAAGCTTGTAGAATGGATATATCACACCTTCTTGTTTTGCCTGGATAATTTTTCTGCTGCTCACTGTACCTCTCATGTCTTCCCAGAGGTTTCTGTCCTATGCCAGTACTGATCACAGCATGCTCTCCAGTCAGAGTCACAAAAGTTGCCATAGCCCTGTCTCCCTCTGTGACTTCTTCCACGAGCAATGCTGAGCAATTAAGGGTAATTAAGAGTGACTAACTACTGAGATAGCCTCACTGAGCACAAGTTACTCTTTTAAAGCTCCTAGTGACCCCTCACTGATAACTTCATTGTCCAGGGATTGCAACAGTGAGGAAAAGCCTTTTGATGTGGATATCCTGAGTAATGAGAAAAAGAGGACAGAGTCACATAAAGGACCCCAAAAACTCAATATTTACTGAACAAAAGTTCTCCCATTCCACTGAGGGAACTGAAGAAAACAGAGATATGACCTCCTGGGGTTATTTGTTAGCCCTGCTGGGGACCTCTGACATGAGATGTTTCTCTCAGCCAACAGCTGGCACCGTGTCTCAGGCTTGTCAGAGGCTCACAGGACAAATAAGGGATGAATGCAGGCAGCTGTTGAGGCTGTCTGTGCCACAGGCTTACTGACCCAGGCAGTTGCCCATGAAGGGACTTTACCTCATCTCTGGTTAGTCTTGGGGTGAGTTCTACCTGTTAACTCTCAAAGTTTCTGGCTGCAGGTCCATAATAACTTCAGTGCCTAGGCAAACCTGAGCACTCACTGTGACCTGAGTCATGGCTACACAGACTCAAGGAAGCAAATGCTGGATCCTTGTTGGTCTTCTTTCATTCGTCTTCACTGTCAGGGAACACGGAAAGTACAAAAATGCGAATCTGTGCCGGGATGCTCTTACCCATACAATCTCTTCCACTGAGTGGTGTTTTCTTAGCAAAGAATGAAATGTGGGATCTTTTCAGTAACCCCCACTTTAATAATCTTGAGCGGGCTAGGTAAAATACAGAAACTCTCTTCACATTAACAAGAGATTAAGTCATCCGAAGAGCAAGCCTGTAAGTAGCTGATTTACGGAGAGACATACATGCTTAAAATTGTTTTAACTGAAGAGTTTGGGAATCTTGGAGTATCAGAGCCTTTATCAGTGTGTGTGATACTGATAAGCATGATAGAATTGAGGAAATATTACACTACAGGTGAATTCCATTTTACTTTTAATTATGAAAATAATGACCTATTTTATCATAATAGCCACCCTAACTCTACAGATGATTCTACAATGTTATATTAAAATATCTTTAGTTCTGCCAGTCTCAAAGACATGTAAAATTATAAACATAGTCAGATTTTGAGATGGAGCAAGTGTACTTGAGATACCTGAAAAAGGGAAATCTCACTAGTTGGTTTTCCCTTTGGCTACTGAAACATTCCATTTTTGAATTAAATTGTCTCAGGTTTGTGAGTGTCAGGAGGGATTTACTGGAAAAAAATGATGGTTGTGAGGCTGGCGATAGAAGTAATATTAAATCCATATGAAAGGTCTTTTCTATGATACCACACAAATATTGTTTGTTTGTTGAATTGTCCATAGGGCTCAATTACAGGGTTATTAGTTGTCCCTACAGGCAGTGTTACTCTTTACCCTTACAGCAGTATTTTCATGGCTAATGTATTTCTTCTAATACAGAGCACTCTGGAACTGTGTAAGCACTATGACTTCTGGGATTTGTGGTAGCGCCATAGTCCATATTTTGTAGTCTATTGCTTACAAGGTATATAAAAAATTTTGCCTTTATATTATTAAGTTCCCACCTAAGGAAGCCTCTCCATCATAGGAGAGGCTGGAGCACCTCTTAGGAAAGGCTAAGAGAATTCATTTAGTGGATTGTTCAGTCTGGAAAAGAGAAGGCTTTGGGATGACCTAATTGTGGACTTCCAGTACCTGAAGAAAGTCTACAAGAAAGATGGAGAGGGACTCTTGACAAGGGCATGTAGTGACAAGACAACGGGGAATGGCTTCAAGCTGAAAGAGAGTATAAAACGGAGCCACCTTAAGAACGGAGACACTTTAAAACGGGGTCCCTGTTCGGGCAGCCAATTTAAAACGGTGACCGGGGGTTGCCCGCCTTGCCCGGGTGGCCAGCCTGGGTGGCAGTCAGACCCCCGGTGCCGCTTTAGATTGCCCGGACTGNCGGAAGCCTTAGAGGCTCAAAGATTGCAACAAGAGTAGGTTTATATTACGCATTAGGAAGATAATCCTTACTGTGAGAATGGTGAGGTGTAGGAATGGGTTGCCCACAGAAATTGTGGATGCTCCATCCCTAGCAGTGTTCAAGACCAGGCTGGATGGGGCTCTGAACAATGAGGTCTAGTGAAAGGCGCCTCTGCCCAAGGCAAGTTGTTCAAACGGGATGATCTTTAAGGTCCTTCCAACTAAACCATTCTATGATATTTTGATTCTAAAATAAAAAATCTTGTATCTATTTTCTGCTTCAGAAGAGCTGTCAAACTATGCAAGATGGCTAAATTGATTAGCTGTGAAGATTGATACAGAATAGACAAAAGCTCAGAACCTACTTTTGGAAGCAAATAAAATCACAGTTGCAGATACCATAACTTTAATCCATTTTCATCATAAAACTTGTTATAACAAATTTTCTGTATGTTGGAACTCATTCGTCATTTTGAAATGAGCACAGAGATGGGACTAATTTTTTTAATTTTATTCTGTTTTCAAACTGTAAAAATCAAAGAGACAAGAACATTTATGACAAATTGAAGTTACACGTATTGTTGCTATTGTGAAAGTGTTTTCTGTAGAAAGGGGGTAAGAACAAAGAGTTGTATTTTTAGCAGTCATCATTGAAGCAAAATTCTGGCTGAAATATGATTGAAATTACACTTTGAAGCCTAATAATAAGTTTGTGTGAACATTCTGGACGCTGTATATTAATCTTATTTTTAGAGAAATCATTATACGCAAACATGTTATATTCTATTTTTCATAAGTCTTCAGGAAAATATATAACCTATTTTATTCCTATTGTTTAAGTTCTGTATATTACTCATGAGTTTACATTTTTTAAAAATATGCATATGATAGTAGGTTATTTTTAATAAAGATAACAGTACTGGAAATGCCCTACTTTTCATCAAGATTTTTTTTAATATACCAAATCTAATTAGATTATATTAAACATTTGGGTCTTGGCATTTATAAAGCAGAAGTCAATATACAAAGATTGGAAATCGTTATTGTATTTGTTTATGATTGTGACTTGGAACTCGGAGATGTCATTACTTAAATTTTGAACAAGATGTTCTTGCCAGAGCTATGAATGAACTAGGGGTGAAATTGATCTTGAAATTGGAGAGAGTTTATTATTGACATTTTAAGAAAGTCAACATTTGTTTCACAGTTCTTGGCTAAATATCAATACCTCTTGAAGCAGGTCTAGTGCTTCAAATACAGTTGTTGGGGGCATTATCATTCTGGTACCAAGTTGATAGCCAAATTAATCTCACAGGCATTTTACTGCATCTTTTAAATTTGTTATAAGGCATCAGAATGCTTGATGAGTACTGACTGTGTCTTGCTTCTGGCTTGGCTTGTAGAGTGTGCCTTGCTGCAGAGATGCATCTCTTACTGCCTGTGTTTGTTATGTGAGCCCCAGGATAAGTTATTCTAAGAAATATGATGTTGCCATTATGAGACCAAATGTTTTTAGAGAAGTTGCTCCAAGAGGTTGATCAGGCATTATCACAGACATGCTGTTGACAATTAAGTAGCACATGTCTTTTCTGAATTTTATTCACTGAATTTGGTATTTATTTTGTTAAATACCTACTGTTGTCTGTCACAGAAGCATCAGTGATCCAAATGAGTGAAGATGTTGAGCCTGTTTTTACTGGAAATTGTAAAATTTTGCTCAGAAGGAGGAGGACAGAAAAAAAGCTTGAAATAATTTCATCGACATTCCCAGCAAAGGACTGAAAAAGGTTTAGACAATTACATTTATGAAGCAGCTCTAAGAAGCAAAGTCTCATCCTAAAAGGCAAACAGAGAAAAAGAATACAGGGTTTTTAAAGGAATTCTCAACGGAAGAACAGCAGCACAAGTTGAATACAATCAAATGCTGAAGAGCTATCAAAAGAAACAACTAAACATTGCTTAGGAAACACTTAATAATAAATGAGCTTACAAAATACTAGGTCTAGCTCAATGCTCCAAGTTTTACACTCTTAAAAACATGATGAGAAAAAAAAATGCCCTTGTTTCAACCTGTACCTACCCAGATTCAGCTGAGATTAGTCACAACTGTATATGTTTTAGTGCAAAATGTTTAACATCTTAATCTGCTTTGCTTCCAAGCCTATTTAAGAAGGTTGTGTATCAACTAAATTCTCTGTGTCAGATTTTCCTCAGTGCTAAAGGTGTACTTTGTCGAGATGTCCACAGCTGATTCCCTCTCATGCATTTAATTCTGTGTAACTATTTCAAGCTGCACAAAATGCAGCTCTCAGTTTGTAACCTTTAAAAAACCCCTACAACTATTTAATTCTCTGCTCTATCTTGAATACCAGAAGTAATGGCTTTGGGGTTTTTTATCTGTTATGGACAGAAAACAGTATCTACATGTTTACCAAGCTGATCTCATAGCACAATTTCCCTCATGAAACTGAAATTTTACATTACTCCAACCAGTTTACAGCAAAAATGTGCCCTCAATGGCAATTTGCACTTCCTTCTCTCTTGTATTATCATGGAATTATATTTATATTTTTGCTTAACTTTTCAATTCACCTTTCACTAAAATCTCTTGATATTTTGTTCCATAATAAAATAATATTATTCAAGACTTGTCGAGACATATTTGGCCGTATTTTAAATCTCCCCAAATTTTTTGTTCTGTCCTTGCCTTTTTATATTTCTAAGTCTTTGGTGGCGTGACCACGGCTGGATGCCAGGTGCCCAACAAAGCCACTCCCCTCCTCAAGTGTGCAGGGAAAAGAAAATTAGAAAAAGGCTCATGAGTCAAGATATAGACAGGGAGAGATCACTTACCAATTACTGTCATGGACAAAACTTGAGGAGATTAGTTTTATTTATTGCTGATCAAATCAGAGTAGGATAATGAGAAATAAATGTAAATCTTAAAAACACCCTCTCTGCACCACACCACCTTCTTCCTGGCCTTAACTTTACTTCTGGATTCTCTACCTCCTTGCCACGGCAACAGAGGCAGATGAGAAATGGAGGCTGTAGTCAGTTCATCTTACTTTTTCTCTGCTACTTCTTCCCCCATAGGGGGAGGACTCCCCACACTCTTCTGCTCAATCATGGGGTTCCTTCCATAGGAGATAGTTCTCTACTAGCTTCTCCAGGGTGGATCTTCACTGGTGAAGTTTTTCACTAATTGCACCATTGTGAGTCACTCCCATGGAATGTGGAGCAGGCTGCTCTAGTGTGTGTCCCTCATGGGGTTACAAGCCCTGTCAGCAAACCTGCTCTAGGATGATGTCCTCTCTTCACAGGTCTACCAGGAGCCTGATCCAGCAAAGTCTTCCCATGGGGTCACAGTCTCTGAGCATTTACTTGTTCTGGCATGGGGTCCTCCATAGGCTGCAGATGGATCTGTGCTCCACTGTGGACCCCCATGGGCTGCAAGGACACACTTGATTCACCATGATCTTCACCACCATTGTCTTCACCACAGATTGCCTGGGAGTCTCTGCGCTGGAACCTGGAGCACCACTGACACTACTGGCTGCAGAGATATTTCTCTCGTGTATTCTAACTCTTCTTCAGCTGCAGTTGTGCAGCAGTTTTTTTCCCCTTCTTAGGTCTGTTAGCTCCATTGCTGATTGGGGCTGGAGCCAGCTGACATTGTCTCCATTGGACACAGTGGAAGCACTCCACAGCTTCTCAGAGAAGCCACACCTGTAGAATCTCCACTCCCAAAACCTTGCCAAGCAAATCCAATAAAAACTTACAAATTAAATTAATTTGCAAATATTATTGAGGAGTTTTTATTCCTCTTTTTTGCAATAATCATGGATGTGCTTTAAATTGCAAGAAGTATTTATCATTGTAATATCTCTCCATAGCTTGATAGGTCATCATTTATTATATTTTTCATTCTGTACTATTTAGGAAGTTGTATCTTTTCCTGTTTAAGGTAATATGTATTGATAGTGAGAACAAATAAATTACATTGTCATAAAGCTTGTCTATTTCAAATACTTTATAGATGCAATGTTAGTTATTAGTTAGATTAGTATTTCATATAACAATAAAATGTGCTTTACTGCAAAATACTTCAAAAATATTAACAACCTGATGTTTATGGGGTTTTTTTTAATACAAAGCTAGCTGGGATGTGCTACATGAACATTTACTCCTTTGCTTTTGCATCCTACAAATGTCACTAAGTACTCAAATTCTGATTTTGAATTGCTGGTGCTGCAGTTAGTTTTTTAAAAACCCCATACTGTTATCAATTTTCTTCACAACTTTTAAAAATGCTGTTTAAAGGTACAATTGGACAGGTTAACTAATCTTCCTAGTTACTTGGAAGGATCAGGTAACCTCCATATGTTACACTTGAAGTACTTTCTTCTTCTTAGCAAGCTATATTTTTAATGTCTTAGTTAGATACCTCTTTCATTTTTTCAGTAATTCAGTTTAGTTACCCTCATCTGGTATATAGTCTGTGTTATGTTTTCCAATATTTTTCTTTTATGCATTCATGAAAAAATTTCTCACTTTTTAAATACCTTTTCATTAAGTCCTACTGGGCCGTACATATTAGATATTAATATTATTAGGTTACTCCAAAACACGATTTCATAATTGTTGGATTTTTTGTTTCAGTCAGAGAGTGTCAGGCTGCATGGATTGCTACAGCTGAAAACAAGTCTGTCGAGAGTAGCAAAAAAAAAAAAAAAATTAAAAAAAAAAGAAGAAAAAAATTGTTGTGATTCTACCACACACTAGATACACAGCTTTGCTCCCAACAGAAGGTGGAATTTAGATTTCAGCAAAAGCCAAAAGTCAACATTTGATAAGGAAGAATAAATAATGTCTTGGCTGTTGAAAAGATTCACATGCAACTTGAAACTATAAAACTTGTCTGGTTCTGCCTATGAACATACGAACATATGTATTGCATGTGCTGTATTCAAATTCATTAAATATTACAAAACTAGTGAGCATAAGAAAGATTAATATTGAGGTGCTCCTAACCAACCAAAATTTGGTATAAAAATATTGTTTTTGAAAAATAAAAACCCACACTTTTCTCTTTTTTTTTTTTCAATCAGTTGAAAATTCTGTTTCTCTAAATACCAACCTCTGAAAAAACATTCTTGCATACCTACACTGACGTACATTGTTTTATGGCTTTCTTCCCTCTGCTTTTGTAGGCAGGTGAAAGGACAAGGAGTCTCTAGAAACAGAGAGCCTGCATCTGCAGAACCTGAGCTTCAAGGTAGGGCTACAACACAGTAAAGGAAATAAGGAGACACCACTTGCAGTATATAGATAAGGGAGAAGAAAAATTATAAACTATTCTCATTACTGAGTTTTTCTCAGGTGGAACTGAAGAAGAGGCATCTACAGCTTGATTGTATCACTTAAATCTGCATATTTATTGCTGTGCCATGAATTTATCCATGGCATGCCTTTAACATTTTTCTGACCATGAAGCAGAGTAGAAACTGCAGCTGCACTCAGGCCTGGCATGAAAACTCTCCTACATCAGGGAGTCAAGATGATAACTGCATTATGGGCCTCACAGCAATAATGAAAATAAACCCAGCTAATGAGTAGTAGTAAAGCCTAAAGGCTTTAAGGCTGGGAATAATTTACAGCATAAACCAATTAATGTTGCCATACTCCGTATGACTTCCCCAGGCTATGTACCCAGGGAACTGAATTTAATCTGCCTGACTAATTTCAGTCTATTTCATACAGTTTATTTATAGGTGACCATTTCTACTCCAAATCCACAGTTGTTCATAACAGGAAGATTTCATGCCCCACCCTGGATTTCAGAGGTCATTGATGTTTGCAGTTTAACTGACATATATGTGCATGCAATTATGTAATCAAGCTTCAATGTAAATACCCCTTAAAGATCAAGGCCTTTAAATGTCTCTAAAACTCTAAGACTTTACTTAGGCCCTTTAGGATGTGAAGTTTACAACCTGTTCTACTAATAAGTGGTGAGTATGGTGGCAGAAACAAAGACTTTGCAGTGCTGTGCAGGAAGTGAAAGTTCAAACCTGGGACTTGCTGGAGGATGTCCCCACATGTGATCCCCATGCCAAGGGATACCTAACCTTTACTTTGTGAACTCAAGGAAATTGGATGAGCTCTTATCCATGCTGCTGTCTTGATACTTCATTGCAATTAAGCACTGTGCACTTTGCAGGCTTCAAAACTCCCTCTGAATCATGTATGCAGGTTCTGAGATTGTTCTAGTCTAAATGATTTATTTACATTCCTGAAAAAATTTATTCAAACCCATTTGGTCGCCACAGAACAGTGAACCTTGGTAAAACACTGCACCTTCCACCCCATAACTTAATCCCCACACCCTACCTTGATATCTGATCACACTCCTATATGTACTGACAAAGAGTTTGTATAATAGTGCTACCCTGGGACAGATTTCACTTTACAAGCTTCACATTTCCAGGTTAAATAATTTCATTATTTTCTTGTTCATTTCAGTCATAGGCAGCTATCCTTTTGAGAGGGCTCTTTAGTAGCAATTTACTTCAAATGGTGAGAACTGCTGGTCTGTGGCAATATGATTTCTACCTGGGAGGAGGTTCTGGATCTTTTCCACAGTACAGTTCATTTATTTCACACTAAACAGCAAAAGAGGCCTTGAAATGAATGTCTCATCCAGCAAAAGGTGTACACTCATTTCAGATGCCAGACTAGTGCTGTATTCAGCTTGATAATTAGGCTATTAATTTTGTCACCTCATCTCGCTTCTGGCCCTTCGGAAAAACAATTTTTAAAAAGAGTCTGTTCAGAACTAAATTACTGCTTGGAAAACTTGGCTGGAAAATAGTCTTTGCTTTTGTCTGCCTGGAGAGACTTGGTTAAAAATAAGAAATGTGTTAATTTAAGATTCAAAAGCTAATGATATGTGATCTCTACTCTGGGCCAGATGTAGTATTTGGATTAGAATTTGTGCTAGCGTCCAGCAAACCTCTATAAAAGCTCTGCTATAGTCTCTTGCCTCCCCCTTTTCTTCATTGGGGTGTACTTTCTTCATTCAATCTATTTTCTGAAATATATATTTTTTTTCTGTAAGTATGTTGAAGAAGTTATGTGGATAACAAAGAAGCCCAAAAAATGTTGAAAGGTGGGAAAAAAATGTTAGAAATCTGTCTAGTTTTCCTCCCCCACTTAAGAGTCTGATACACAGTCTGCATACACTGCCTGTGGCATTCCCAGTCTTCTCTTATAGATTTTGAAGCAAATTATTTTTTTGAGAATAGTCTCAGAGAATGTTGTTTGGCAAATGTGGAAAAGGGATGTGAGAGGAAGGGGTCTTTCTGCTTTCTTCTACTACCTAATGTGTAGTTATAGAGAAAGCGCAAACAGACATTGACAGAAGCTCCAACCTGAAAGTCTGAGAGGTATCAGGCCGTGATTTAATCAATGAACATTTTAATTATTGTTTAACAAAAAAAATATTCTCGGTGTTGGTCAAATCATTTACCCTGGTGTTTTTCTGGAACTTCCCACTTTGGAGAGATTTTCAGCTCAACTGAGCAAAGATATGACCAGCTCCTAATAATTTTTAGTTTGGTCTTGCTTTGGGCTGAAGCTGGATCAGACAAGTTCCATAGGTCTCTTCCAACCTAATTTACTAGTTGTTTTATTTTTCAATAATTAGCAGTAGATCCTGTGTCTGAATAGAAATTAATAGAAATATATATAGAATAGAATAGAATATATTTATCAAATCAGGGTCCCATTTCGTTGTGGTGGACTACATTGTTGTTTACACTGGGTTTTGGGTATTTTGCACTGAATTATTATTTTGCACTGGGTATATGTAATTTTTGCACTACGGTTTCTGTTTGTATTGGCTTATTCTGTTCTTCCCCCCTCCCCCACTCTCTCTCTCTGGTCGTGGGTCCCTTCCCCCCAACCCCAGGTTGGCTTCTCCCTTCGTCCCATTGGCCAATGGTCTATCTTCCCAACTTCCCCCTCTCCACTGGGGGCACAAAACCCCCCAAACATGTGGGCATGGTCTCTTTTCTCTCATGATTTCCTGGCAGGGTGACTGCTTCCATCCCTCCTTTCCCTCCCCTGCACAGGGATAAAGTTCTAGATTAAACCAGAACTGTTGCAAGAGGAAAAGAGCGTCTCTCTCTCTCTCTCTCTTTCTTATCCATGCAGAGTTCACCTAAGCCTGAAACTTACAAATATAGCTTCTAGGACAAAGGGAACTACCACACCATTTCATGATTTCTATCTGGTTTTTAACTTTTCTTTGTATTCACCAACTCTGACATTTGCAGTACAGTACTGTTGGAAATGACTTCTGTGACCTATCAAAATTATTTGTTTGAGTGCTTGAAATTTCCTTTATCTCACTAAGAGTCAGGGAAGTTTTCAAAAATTTTCAAAAATTCCCTATGGAAGTACCAGCTATAAAGTAAAATAAAAATATTAATTAGGCAAAAGCTACCAAAAAATTTTTGAAAGCTCACCACATCTGAATGATTTACTTCAATTCAAACTTTTTATCATTCTCAGATCAACCTTATGTGCTCTTCATGCTCCTAAGGAAGTCTTTACCTTTCTGCAAGTCCCCAGTGGTATGAAGATCAAAGAGTTCACGTTCATTTTCACACCCAGCTGTGGTTATGGTATTTCCAAAGAGCACTAGGTAGTACCCAATCATGTAGAGCATGCAGCCCTTGTGGTTCTTAGGTTTTTTGTCATTATGGCACTCAGTTCCCAAGTGCATCTTAATTTCACCAGAACATTAAGTATTTGCATTGATTTTTACATACCATAGCATTGTTTCAAGTGTAAAATGGATATGAAATGAACTTCAAATAACATTTTTGTTTTACTTTCCAAAATTATAATAGAAGGAGAATTGTTCTTTGTTCTGCAATGACAGATTCTGTTTAACCTTTTCCTGTGCAAAAACTGTACAAACACTACACTCTGGAAGAGAGAACTGCCTCCTGTGCCATAGTCTGCATAAATCTGTATGAATCTCTGTGGGGGGTTGGGGTGTTAGTTTTTTTTCTTTTCTTTTTTCGTCCTCTTTAGTTATGGAATTTTTTGTCCCATTTGTTGCGGGGGGGAACCTGATAGCCGATGCTTAAGTGTATTTGCAAGACAAAGGCTTGGCGGGCCGGGAAAGGGGAGGAAAGAGAAGGGTTTTTGGCCGGGTTGGTTTTTGGGAGGAGGAGGACACTCCAGGAGCTGTGGTTGCTTGGAAAAGAACAGGCCGTTTTTTCCTGCTGCTGCTGCTTCTGCTTGCCCCGCTGGGACCCATCTGATCCATCCCTGCACCAGAACTCCTGCGTTCCACCTTGGAGCTTTTTCCGTTCTCCTCAGAGCAGCCCGTCTGGAGCCATCTACGACTACAGACTGCCTACGGGGTTTGTNCACAACTTAAAAACTGAGCTTTGTTTTCACATTCTGAAAGGAAGTAAAACATCTCTAAGTTCCCACCAAGTTTTTATCCACCATGAGAGCTTTCTGCTGTAGTGTGCAGTGGGGTCAGCCCTGATAGGCAGGGTCTGTGCCAGCAGCTTTGTTCTTTGCCTAGTCAGGGCAGCATGAAGGAAATCCACAACTGACTGAGGGGGAAGATATAAATATAAATGTGTCTTCTCAGAGAAAAGGTAGATGTTAAAGTATATCTTCTGCAATTAAAAGTTCAAGAAGCAAATGCTTATGAATAAGAGCTCTTTACTGACCGCTAAAGTGACCTTACTTAACAGGGCATATCAATTTTACCTTTATGTAAAAACTAAACTGCATGAGCCTACATGAACTGCCTCTATATCTGATTGAGTGATTTATAACATTTTCACAATAAATTAATTGGAACTTCTAAAATCTATTAAAGTGCAATAAGTCTCAAAATTATTTTTTAATTGGGACTGCAGTTTTATGTTAACTATTTGCCATAGAAAAGTTTTCTAACATGCAGAACCCAGTAGCTCATTTGCAAGTGATTGTCAACTCACAGGACTCTGGTGATTTGTTTTAAGCAGAAAACTGGAGAAAAAGTATGAAAGTTTGCTAACTTTTTTACAGCCTCAAAGCTTTCCATAAGCAGTTGCAAGAGAAAATAATAGCTCTGAAATTGTTAAGCCAAAGAAAACGAACTGCAGAAAAAGGTCAAAATTTGTGCCTGAAATACAAGCACTTCCATCTTGAAAACAAAACCATTTTGTTCTTGTTAGCAAGGTCATACAGCCAACTCATTTAATATAACTTTACCAAAACTTTTTTAAAATACTCAATTTATTAGATTTAAGATTTGACCTGATATAGATCGTTGTGGCACCAGCAAACCTTTGGAGTTATGTCAGCTTGGCTGCTGGTGCTTTTTTCCCCCCCGTATCTTGCCACATAAATAAAAGTGGTTGTGACAAGATCTCTTCTCACAGAATTTTATAATTCATGGGATCACCAGCAACAGAAGCTCACTGAAATAATTTGCAGGTTCTTGCGTTACAGGGGTTGCTGCACTATTTTTTCACCCCCAAAAGTCAGTAATACAGTTCCCAACAACATCAGACGATGATCTACCTGTAGCTCTTTAAGGGATCCTGCTGGTCACAAAGATCAAGTGTGGTGAGATGTACAGATGCCTCCCTGGTCAACTTTGCTTCCTCCTGAGCTGGTCCCTCCATCTAAGAGGAGCAATACCAATTTGAATTTCCTGTAGGAAAAGATCAATCCTAAAACTTAGTTTGGCTTCCATACTTTTGAAGGTTGGTCAAATAAGAAGATGAACAAACCATTAGATGTGTGTGAATCCAAGGCTGCAGCCATTCTAACTCAAAGCCGCCCTGGTGCATGACTTGGGCTAAATGTGGCTGCACTAGCGTGAGTAGGTGCTGGGGCTGGAGCCACCAAATGGCACGTAAGAGATAAGATGTCCCACAGCCACAGATGCTGTATAACATCTAGCAGTTTTGGATTCAAAACACCTGGTAGGAAGGAGTGAAGAAATAAAAAACAAAGGCAAAAAGGGATTAGAAGGAACATATGGTGGGTAACACAGTAAGACCAAGGCTTAGCCTTCTCTGCAAGCAGAGGCTCTCCAATTCATCCCTGACAGAGAGCTGCCTGCAAAAGTGTTTTTTCCCAGCCAGAGGAACGTATTAGGTTTAGTCTGCAACTGTGTTGGTCTTGGCCATCTATTACATGCACTATCCCCAATAAATAACTGCTGTGCTGTGCTCTCTATGCTGTGCCCAGCTTGCTTGCAAAGGCTCTCAGTGTGTTGTAAAATGTGCCTGAACCAAGGTGACTCATGAAGGTGTGCTATTGGCACAAAGATTCCAGTTGATTTAACTTTGAGGCTTGCCTTTCACTGTAAGTATTTTAATTATTGATAAAAGTATTATAAGGAGGGATTGGGGAGGGACAATTAATGAGAAGAGACAGAGGAATGGGGAGGAAGGGAAAAAAATGAAGCAGAAATGTTTCCAAATTTCATCTAAAGTATTGGTTAATATATTGTACTCAAGCCAAGAGTGTCTTGAATGATCAGAGATCTCCATCAAGAGTAGAGGGTTACTGAGACCTCTGTTGCTCCACAGATTACCCTGCAGCCCTACCTATACAGGATGGCAATTTGTCCCCAATGTGTGGCTTGAAGGGTGCTCTGACTTTTTGAAACAATCTTCCATGATTTTCACACCAGCTTTGAGAAATCAGCAGGTAAGACCAGAGAACATGAGGTTTTGGGACAGAGAGGGAAAAGGGCAAAGGAAATAAGCAACCTGCCTAGAAAAATGAAATAATTATTCCACAGAGAAACAAAGATATGATAATTTGAATTTTGTCACATTTTTCTTGCTTACCTAGCCCCAGAGACATATTGTAGATGAGCTGATTATTAGGTAAAATATTAACCTTTAATATTTCATACTCTTGAATGTTAAAATTGATTTGAAGTATAAAGTTGGTTTTTTTCCTAAAACTGTTGTGCATGAAACATTTAATATTATGCTGACTAAAAAAATCGCCCTTGTACTGGACCTGAGTGTATTTTCTTTCTATACTGAGTGAAATTCTGTGTGCAATATGGCACAAAACAGATTATTCAACTTCTTCTACTGCAAGCCTCCATGGAGCATGGAAAATCTCAGATACATCTCATTAGCTTTTATGCATGTGAGTTTCTAATTATGAAGTGCTATAATTGACCATTTTCCTTTTCAAATTAATTTATAACATAAGAAGATTTGATTGCGGAAATGTTCAAAAGGAATACTTTGGTTTGACCTTACAACTTGTTCCAACTCTTTGGCTGGTATCCATCAGGATCATTAAAGTCAATTAAGGAATTAAGTACAGACCATCTATTGTTCTGCCATAGAATCAATAGACCCTTTCAAACCTCCTATAATTTTAGGGATCACAGCAGACTGTTTAAAGAATTGCTCTTTTGTAGGATCACAGGTTCTAATCTTACAATCGTTCTAAGCATGTAGTGACTTTTTAGCTTTATTTAATATTTTTAATGGCAAACACATACATTTTTGGCATGTGGAAATATAGCTTGATCTTTGGAAGAGGCATGCAATCTATATTGCATTTTTGATACCACAGACAGGCTCTGTAAAAACTGAGTAATAGCTACAATCCATTTAATTTAAATTGTTGAATATTCGGTTTACTAATGGCTGGTCATTTGTAGCTGTACCTATATTTAGAAAAAGAAGAAACAAGAGATATTTGTATCCCAGTTACAGAGATGTAGTCCACATCATAGCTCCATGGTTGGATAAGCCAGTGGCAATCATTGCAGCAGCTGAAATGAGAAATATTGAGGAAGGACAGACTAACACTGTCTCAGAAGCTTAAGGCTCAGAAGCTACTATATTGAAATAATAACTTGGGGCCAAAAATAAGCTTGACTTATTTGGTGAAATAGTGTTATATCATAGGAAGCATGTTTCTTTACAGTAACTGTGAACTGAGAGCCAGGATAGTGTTCACTCATATTTGTGTAGCACATCACAAACGGGACTGACAGTGCCAAAGGTGTCAGTCCTAATGCTGGGTGTATGTTAAATGACTCCTATGCTTTTTGCTATTTAGAGGCTGTTGCTAGGCTTTGGAGGAGGCAGTGCCAATCAATTTCAATCACAGTGAAATATTACAGACAGTCATGCTGCAAACTAAGGATTAATGGAACATAATATCACACACCTTATTTATGACCGAGTTTAATACATATGAAGGAGAAAGAAATGAAAAAATTTTGGAAGTCAATGCAAACAGTTAGTTACATTCTTATTTTTTGCCTCAGATTAAGCAGGCCTTATGTATATAAAGACAAAATTTTATTGCTCATATAATCAAAATTGAAAAAGTGTAACAGTTTTTTATCCAAATCTAATTGTTGAGAAAGAAGAAAGAATAAGAATAGAATTGGCAGTAGTATGCATACACATTTTAGTTTCTGTCACTTTTCCCAGGATTATGCTCCCCCTTTCACTATTCTGGCAGTGGGAGGTTTTATGGCAAGCTCTGAGCACCTGGAGTTCTTCACTGGTAGGAACACCATGGTCATATTGATGGTTTCGCTTCACTTGGCCTCCTTCTTCTATGTTTGCTATCAGGCTTTCACACCTCATTCTTTCTTCTTTAGTCTCTTGCTCCATTTTATGTCCAAACTTACTGCCTGCAGTATCTTTTTTCTATGCTGGATACATTTTCTTTGTTCTCCTTTCGACACCTACGTGTGTGCGTTTCTTTGACCGACCATGGCTGAGCAATTTATGGCCTTGGGGTCTCTAGTGCCAGACTCTTCACCATCTCACTAGTCAGCTGTGTTTGGTGTCTCCACTTCTCCAGCTGCTGTCTCACCAATTTGTGATTCTACTTGTGACATCATTGTGTTACAAAGGAAAACGAATTAGCTGTAGACAATCTGCAATTATGAAATACATTTTTACAGCTAAACCACATTAAAGCAAAGC
This sequence comes from Bombycilla garrulus, assembly GCA_013400315.1. NCBI lineage: Eukaryota > Metazoa > Chordata > Aves > Passeriformes > Bombycillidae > Bombycilla > Bombycilla garrulus. The sequence continues at coordinate 58,770 of VXBU01002488.1, forward strand.
TGCTGGCAGGTCAATAAAAGTTCACACAGAGCAGGCATGACAATCCTCAGACCTTAGGCCTTGCAAACTCAGAACACTTATGGTGAATTGCTAACAATGGCAATACCATAGTTTAGAGCTGCAGGGTGACACCATTAGCAACATATAATTTTAGCAGTAGGTCTTATAAAAATAATGTTTTCTTTATCTGACTATGCATTAATGTCAGCCTGCAGTGAGAAATAATCACTCATTTTTTTCTGAAAAGCCAGTTTGCACGTTTCCATATGCAGTCAAAGGATTTCTAGGCACTGATTACTGCATCATCTGTAATAAACCATAGGAGGTGCCTAAATTAAAAAAATTTAAAATATCAGTGAAGTAACATCCCCTTATAATGTGACTTTTGGCTTACTTGAGAATAAGACTCAATGTAAGCATGATACATCTCATTGTTCATCTCATACCATCCGTATTTGCTATTAGGCACAATTTAAGGATAATTAAAAAGAATTTTCTTTCTTAATTTGTGGAAAGAGATTCTCAATTTCTACAGTGGCAATATGAAGACATTAAAAATTATGCTGTTTTTCTTAAATTAGCCAGCTATTCCTCTTTGCTCCTCAAGTTCTTGAACTAATATCCCATCAGACTACAATTAGCTCTGCTGCCATCTGGGCAGTGGCAGAGGTGACTTTCTCATCTACTTGCAGACACCTGGCCAAGCAGGGGCAGGGGGGAACACACAGGAGGGGAAAGCAGGAAAAGACACTGGCAGGGTATGCCCCCCTTGGCCACCAGTCTCTGGAGGGTGACAGTGAGAGCTCCTCTCTTCCTTGGTCGTGGATAAAGCTACAAACACTACTCTCATGGTAGGCTCAGAACCAAGATGGAGAGGACCTGGAAGAATCTCTACTGTGTCCCCTATGAAGAAGAGGAACCCAGTGTCCCCTTGTGCTGTGCCTCCAGGCTCACCTGCTGGCATTTCCATTGAGGGCTTCTCCACCCTTTTCTTACACAGAGCTTTAAATGCCTCTCTTCCATATGGGGGCCTCAGGTACATTTCTAAACAAGATGTCTGCCTGCCAAAGTGAGAGGCAGGAGCTAAGCACCCTGCTGCTCCTTGGCTTGCTCTAGAAGCTCTGGGTAACTGCAAAATGCTTACAGCTGAAAATTCATCATAAAAATGTTCATCAGCATCAGTCTTTCTTTCCCCTATCACCAGCAAGTAACCAACATCAAAACAAACAGGGTGACCCTGACAAAAAGCTGACTACTGGCTTGTGTGTGCTAGCTATCAGGTTTTATTGCTGCTGGTTTCCGTCTTAGCAGAGCTATCCCTAATTGTATGTTAAGAACATTTCCTGACTGGGAAAGCAATAATCTATATTGCAAAGAAATAGACCACCTAAAGTACCTCCGTGAGCCAGAGTGTCTTTCTTCCATAGTAGTACTTTAAGGGCACAACATCCTCTTTGTCTGTTGTCTGCACAAGCCCCAAATCCACAAATATCTGGAAACAAAAAAAGGGGGAAAGAGCGTTTTGCTGAAATATTTCAGATTCAGCAGAAACTGCAGGGTTCCTCTTGTATCTTTCACTTGAAACACTTGACATTATAAGGGGCAGGATAAAAACAAACACTTGGGAAATGGAGGAACTTTAGCAAGAAAATCCTCTGTTAATACTCATTGATGTACATCATCCATGTGCAGCATGCAAACCAGCACTATGGAAAAATAAAATGCTGTATACATTTCTTTTGTGGGGCAATTACCAGTACTGATCTGCATTTTGTAATAAACTGCCTTATGTTTCTTCAACTATAACGTTTTGATGTTTCAGTTTGTGCTCTATTTCCCTTACAGAGTCCATGGGAAGAACATTTTCAGCTCCGAACGCATGTTGAGAAACAGACTTGCCTGTCTATAATATCAATGCATTCCCAAATGAGGCAAAAGGATGCTTCTGAATGCAATTAAAGCTTGTACTTTTTTTTTTCCTTTTTTGAGCATGTTGATATTTTCCAGGAAAGCCTGGTATCTTGGTTCTCTGTTGTGCAATTTCCACACCCAAACTGTTTATTCTGAATTTTTTTCTTTGACAACTGCTAGCTATTCATACCCAGAAGATACTAACTTTTGTAGCTCTAAAAAAGCAGCAATTATATTTTTCGGCCTGACAAACTGTTTTCTTCTACTTCCTCATTATGTCTTTAAAGTCCTGTTTTATTTTCTTGAGAAATCAGACATATAAAATTGTATGTT